>CAMXCT020005656.1:0-12382 GCA_947184155.2 Cladocopium goreaui | reverse complement strand
TCGATCATTTGGGGGACGCGTTTTATTTTCCAGTTTTGGCGTCTTGAAATTGCCACATTGCAAAAATATATTTGCGAGGTGGATGAGGAAAGATCAGGCAATGTTGATGTAGTTGTTGAATCAATTCATTGCTTAATTGATTGCAATCTGAAGCACGCATATTAAAAAGTCATCGCGGCTGGCTGGGGTTTACTAATTCGGGGGGGCGTCCTTTTATTTGCGGGGGGGACACCGCTCAAGGGGGGTAGCCTTTCTGAGCTCCCAAAAACAGCATTTTTTAATTAGATTTTAATTAGAAATCGATCATTTGGGGGATGTGTTTTATTTTCCAGTTTTGGCGTCTTGAAACTGGCACATTGCAAAAGTATATTATACTTGCGAGGTGGATGAGGAAAGATCAGGCAATGTTGATATAGTTGTTGAACTAATTCATTGCTTAATTGATTGCAGTCTGAAGCACGCATATAAAAAATTCATCGCGGCTGGCTGGGGTTTACTAATTGGGGGGGGCGTCCTTTTATTTGTGGGGGGGACACCGCTCAAGGGGGGTAGCCTTTCTGAGCTCCCAAAAACAGCATTTTTTAATTAAATTTTAATTAGAAATCGATCATTTGGGGGATGCGTTTTTTTTTCCAGTTTTGGCGTCTTGAAAGCCACATTGCAAAAATATATTTGCGAGGTGGATGAGGAAAGATCAGGCAATGTTGATGTAGTTGTTGAATCAATTCATTGCTTAATTGATTGCAATCTGAAGCACGCATATAAAAAAGTCATCGCGGCTGGCTGGGGTTTACTAATTGGGGGGGGCGTCCTTTTATTTGTGGGGGGGACACCGCTCAAGGGGGGTAGCCTTTCTGAGCTCCAAAAACAGCATTTTTTAATTAGATTTTAATTAGAAATCGATCATTTGGGGGATGCGTTTTATTTTCCAGTTTTGGCGTCTTGAAATTGCCACATTGCAAAAATATATTTGCGAGGTGGATGAGGAAAGATCAGGCAATGTTGATATAGTTGTTGAACTAATTCATTGCTTAATTGATTGCAATCTGAAGCACGCATATAAAAAAATCATCGCGGCTGGCTGGGGTTTACTAATTGGGGGGGGGCGTCCTTTTATTTGTGGGGGGGACACCGCTCAAGGGGGGTAGCCTTTCTGAGCTCCCAAAAACAGCATTTTTTAAATTATATTTTAATTAGAAATCGATCATTTGGGGGATGCGTTTTTTTTTTCCAGTTTTGGCGTCTTGAAACTGCCACATTGCAAACGTATATTATACTTGCGAGGTGGATGAGGAAAGATCAGGCAATGTTGATGTAGTTGTTGAATAATTAATTGCCCAATTGATGAGCAACCACAAAAAACATCTGAAACCAGTCTGTTTGGCAATAGTGCGGCTCGACCTACTGAAAGCACAGCTCTTGCAATGAAAGAGAGTCACCTCTTCCCAACATGATGAGCCAACCCACAAGAAACCTCTGAAACCAGTGTGTTTGGCAATAGCGCGGCTTCGACCTAATGAAAGCACAGCTCTTGCAATGAAAGAGAGTCACCTCTTCCCAACGTGATGAGCCAACGCACAAAAAACCTCTGAAACCAGTGTGTTTGGCATTAGCGCGGCTTCGACCTAATGAAAGCACAGCTCTTGCAATGAAAGAGAGTCACCTCTTCCCAACATGATGAGCCAACCCACAAAAAACCTCTGAAACCAGTGTGCTGGCAATAGTGCGGCTTCGACGTACGGAAAGCACAGCTCTTGCAATGAAAGAAAGCCACTGGAAGTAATTAGAGGCAATGTCCAGAAGCAGGCAAAGGTAGCTAACATAACAGCAAGACATTGGCAGAGAAAGAGGCACAACACACAAGCATTCAAGCCAGCTGTGTGCCACCCCCGGGCTGCAAGACGCACCCTCCGGGAATCTAAGCCGCTGTGTGCCACCCCCGGGCTGCAAGACGCACCCGCCGGGAATCGAACCTGGGTCCATCGGCCCAAAGCTTATTCAATACCACTATGCCATGGGGGCTTGCCCTAAATGGCAAAAAATGGCTTTATAGAACCACTGACTGGGCCTGGAAGGGGTTTGCCGGAATCAAAAACACAATGCGCAACACCCCCCTAACCCCCCAACCAAACCCGCAGCCAAACCCCCAAACAACCCCCCCAATTAATAAAACCCCCCCAAATAACCCTCCCCAACCCTTTGGTAGTCGCCTCCAGCTCACGAAAGGCTCTTGCAACGATAAAAAGTCAACTTTTCCCATCATCATGAACCAAAAAACCTCTGAAACCAGTGTGTTTGGCACTAGCGCGGCTTCGACCTAATGAAAGCACAGCTCTTGCAATGAAAGAGAGTCACCTCTTCCCAACATGATAAGCCAACCTACAAAAAACCTCTGAAACCAGTCTGTTTGGCAATAGCGCGGCTTCGACCTAATGAAAGCACAGCTCTTGCAATGAAAGAGAGTCACCTCTTCCCAACGTGATGAGCCAACCCACAAAAAACATCTGAAACCAGTGTGTTTGGCAATAGTGCGGCTTCGACCCCCTGAAAGCACAGCCCTGGCACTGATAGAGGGTGCCTTCAAGATGCCCTCTTTTTTTTTGGCTGTGGCTTATCCGGATCCACTTGTATATGTGCATATCAAATTACGTCGTTGTCGTCGTCGTAGTAGTAGTAGCCGTAGTAGCAGTAGCAGCAGCAGCAGCAGCAGTAGCAGTAGCAGTAGCAGTAGCAGTAGCAGTAGCAGTAGCAGTAGCAGTAGCAGTAGCAGTAGCAGTAGTAGTAGTAGTAGTAGTAGTGGTGGTAGTAGTAGTAGCAGTAGTAACAGCAGTAGAAGCAGCAGCAGCAGCAGCAGCAGCAGGAGGAGGAGTAGTAGTAGTAGTACTAGTAGTAGTAGTAGCAGCAGTAGTAAAAAAAGTGCCACGTTGCAAGAGCATACTTGCGAGGTGGATGAGGAAAGATCAGATTCCTATGAGAAAAGATAAGCAAACCTATGGTAAACCATCAGATTCCTATGAGGGAAGATTCGAAAATGAATGGTAAACCATGAGATTCCTATGAGAAAAGATGAGAAAACCTATGGTAAACCATCAGATTCCTATGAGAAAAGATCAGAAAACCTTTGGTTAACCATCAAATTCCTTTGAGGGAAGATGAGGAAACCACGTAGAAACCATCAAATTCCTATGAGGAAACATTCGAAAATGAATGGTAAACCATGAGATTCCTATGAGAAAAGATAAGAAAACCTTTGGTAAACCATCAAATTCCTTTGAGGGAAGATGAGGAAACCACGTAGAAACCATCAAATTCCTATGAGGGAAGATTCGAAAATGAATGGTAAACCATGAGATTCCTATGAGAAAAGATAAGAAAACCTAGGGTAAACCATAAACTTCCAATGAGACATGATCAGAAAACCTCTGGTAAACCATCAAATTCCTTTGAGGGAAGATGAGGAAACCACGTAGAAACCATCAAATTCCTATGAGGGAAGATTCGAAAATGAATGGTAAACCATCAGATTCCAGTGAGAAAAGATAAGAATACCTATGGTAAACCAGAATAGGAAGTAACCCTGGAAATTGTATTCCGAATTAAAAAGTAAAAGGGAGTAATAGCAAATTAGTCCCACCAAAAAAATGGGGATCCCAGAGGGGCTTCGCTAATTAGGGGGTACCCAATAGGTCAGGCAAGGTTATTTGGAGCAAAATAGGTAAAAGTGATTTTGGAGGCAATTTTCTACCTAATAGGTAATTTTTAAGGAAAACAAAATAGTTAATTTTTTTAACTACATAGTTAATTTTTAAAGGTTCCTATCAAGGTAATTTTTGAGGATTAAAAAAAAAATACCTTGAAATTTTGCCTTTTTTTCATGGAAAAAAGATAATGAATTTTGACATTTTCTTAACATTGTACCATAGTAGAGTGAATATTATCAATTGTTTGAAAAGTTTTTTAACAATATGTTTCTTGATTTTGTGTGAAGTCAGTTCTACATGATTACTGGAAGTGCAAAAAACTATATTGTTTGAACTTATACTTGTTTGAGCAAATCAAAGTTTTTATTTGTGAAGATCAAATCTGATTGGATGTTTTGAAGATATGTTATACAACATCAAAGCTACAATGAAGTAACCCGAAGCATACATTCTGTCTTTGAAAGCTCGGTGAGGACATCCATCAAAGTATAATTTAGTTTTTGGTCTTTCTTGTCAAAAAAAGATTTTGACAGCCGGTCTTTGACAATCTCTGCCCAGTCGCTCCTGGGAGCACTTGCCCTGCTCAGTTTCATAGGAGCATCACAAATCGCTTTTGGCAATGCTGAGGATGAAGTAACCACAGCTGGTGTAGAGGAAGCACTGCTACCACTACCACAACTACCACTACCACTACCACCACAACTAGCTCCAGTGCCAAGCTGGCTCCAGGGCCTGCTCGACATGAATTGACTCATCTGCGAATAACTCATCCTTGGTGATGTTGGCTTGGCCACCATGCAAGACCATGGAACTGCCCTGCTTCTTCTCAATGGCTGTGGCTATTGTCCTGACATGATAGTAACCATCTTTCTGATAGACATCACCTCGTCTTTCTGCTCATTCAAAGCTTGCTGGTTTCACTGGATTTTTTCCACGACATGATGGAGTGAGGCAACCCAGTAACCTGAGATTTGTTGGTGCAAATCTCAAAGTTCTTCTTGAAAACCTCGCACTGGGTATTTCCAGGAGCAAAAGCAAACTCGCCACTGGTGTTCTGCTGAAAGACTTTGTTGATGAATTGACTCTTAAATAACCTTGGGGGAGAGAATTCTTGGAGCCCTCTTCATAGAGCTGCTGAAGATCTTCTGGCACCTGGCCACTTTTGATCATTCTGGTGCATTTCCTTACCTTGGGGTAGCTTCGATGCTCATCATCAGCAACTGTTGCATCCTCCTCTTTAGGCTCCTCATCTTCTCCTTCTGCATGGTCATCAGGAACTGGCTCATCCCTGGTCTTCTTCCATCCTGCTGCCATCTCCTTGCCAGTCTTCGCTTTGGCCTTGGCTTTCGCCTTCAGCTGCATCAGGTCTTTTCAGGATTTTCTTCATTGTGCTCTTGGCTTTTGCCTTTTGAGCTTTCATTGGCGAAGAAGTAACCCCAGGAGCTTTGCTGGCAGCAGCCTTGGCTTTACCTGCTGCCTTTGCCTTGGCTTTAGATTTTGCTTTCACCTTGGCTTTGGCCTTTGCCTTGGGTGCTGCAGTATCTAAGAATCTAAGTCAGCTCATGGGGCAGCTTCTTCTGGAGAAGCCTGTTCTACAGATTCTGGTGCTGGTTCAGGTGGAGGCAAAAGCAAGCATAGCATCAGGTGGACAGGCCTCTTCATGAGGTTACCAACAGGGGCGACAAGTGACAAGTAACTTCAATCTTGAGCACCAGTGTGCTACATGGATGGTACATGCACTTGTACACTTGACATATTTTCCAACCTTTCACCAAAAAGTAGCCCACATACCAAAGACCTTGTGCATGTATCAACCAACCATGGTGCTATTTATCATTCACAAAAGGTGTTGCATGAGATTTTCTTATTTTTGGATGGTAATATGTTTTTGTGAATGAATATTTGTCCTATGCATGCAATAATGGAAAACAATACTTAAAGATATGCTGCGACTTTAAGAAATGGTTCGTGTTCAAAAACATTAACAAGATAAACAAATATATAAATAGAAACATAAAACATATATATATATATATAAAGAATGAATAGCAAAAACAATAACTGAACAAATAAATAGTATAAATATATATGTACACAGTATGTATATATATATATATGTATCCAATCAATAATCAGTGGTGGTATATGTGGCAAAAAAAACATATTACAGTTTCAGTATTGTACATGTGGCTTTTTGTTTTATTTATGTATGTTCACCTAATGTAATTGCTCTTGTCCTAGTTTTTTTTTGAAACTTTAAGGCATCATGTACCCAAATACTAATGTAGAGATATATGTGTATTCATTTGGTGTGGTGTTATTGGTTGGCTTGGGGTTCGGTTACAGTTTTGCAAACCAAACCCATTGCATGCCAACCAACCCTATAAGGTACCTTGTAAAATGAAAGGTGCTTTAAGCCATCTTAAGGTACCTTTCATTTTTTGGAAAAATAAAACATTAAAGAAATCTCAAAAATGTCTAGTGCAAATATCTGATTATAGTTTCTGTATTGTACATGTGTTTTTTCTTTTCTTATTTATGTATGTTCACCTAATGTAATTGCTCTTGCCCTATGTTTTTTTGATGACACTTTCAGGCATAATGTGGTATAATGTACCCAAATACTAATGTGGAGGTATATGTGTATTCATTTGGTGTGGGGTTATTATTTGGCTTGGGGCCTGGGGTTACTGCTTGCAAACTAAACCCATTGCATGCCAACCAACCCTATTAGGTACTTTGTAAAATAAAACGGTGCTTTAAGCCCCCCAAGGTACCTTTGCATTTTTTGGGAAATCACAAAACAAATAGACATATAGATGTCTCAAAATGCCTAAGGCAAATGTTTGATTACAGTTTCAGTATTGTACATGTGTTTGTTGATGTATTATTTATCTATGTTCACCTAATGTAGTTGCTCTTGTCCTAGGATTTTTTGATGCAACTTCAAGACATCATGTACCCAAATACTGATTTGGAGGTATATATGTATATATGTGTGTATTCATTTGGTGTGGGGTTATAATTTGGTTTTGGGTTACTGCATTGCAAACCAAAACCAATGCATGACAACCAAACCATGTTTTGGGTTACTTTTTAAAACACATTTAGACATGGTGGGTGTAACATGTCAAAACAATTTGCACAATAAACAACCACTGTTTGTTTTTTTAAATGAGAAAAACACTTACAAAGAATAGTAATCCATATTTGGGGTTACTTCTTTTAAAATGATCCCAGCAATAGATCCCTATATTGTTTTTTTTCAACCAGTAACATACATGAAACCTATTAAAAACAAAAAACAAAATTGAAATGAAAAACTCATTTTTTTGAAACAAACAAACATGGTTTTCAAGAAAATAAACACTATTTTTTTAAGGAAAAAAACAAATTTTCTCTATATTTTTTGTTTACTGCCCTGAAAGTTTGTTGAAAGTTTGTTGCAAACTTTCAGTCAAACTTTCAGGGGGGGTTGCAAGTTGACTGAAACTTTCAATGCAAACTTGCAGGGCTGGAAAGTTTCAATGTAGCCCTGCAAGTTTCTTTAAACTTTCAATCCAGCCTTGAAAGTTTGCATTGAAACTTTCAATCCAGCCCTGCAAGTTTGCATTGAAAGTTTCAGTCAAACTTGCAACCCCCCCCTGACAGTTTGACTGAAAGTTTGCAACAAACTTTCAACAAACTTTCAGGGCAGTAAACAAAAAATATAGAGAAAATTTGTTTTTTCTTAAAAAGATAGTGTTTATTTTCTTGAAAACCATGTTTGTTTGTTTCAAAAAATGAGTTTTTCATTTCAATTTTGTTTTTTTTTAATAGGTTTCATGTATGCTACTGGTTGAAAAAAAACAACATAGGGATCTATTGTTGGGATCATTTAAAAGAAGTAACCCCAAATATGGATTACTATTCTTTGTAAGCGTTTTTCTCATTTAAAAAAATCAAATAAAAAACGAAGGTTATTGTTGCCTGGTGTTTAGATAAACATGTAGTACCAACCATGGTTTGTGTTTGATTGAATGCTGTGTGTTTCCAAAATAAAAACCCCAAACATAGGTTGGTTGTCATGCAATGGTTTTGGTTTGCAATGCAGTAACCCCAAACCAAATTATAACCCCACACCAAATGAATACACATATAATATATATATATATCCACAGTAGTATTTGGGTACATGGTGTCTTGAAGTTGCATCAAAAAATCCTAGGACAAGAGCAACTAAATTAGGTGAACATACATTAAAAAAACACCAACAAACACATGTACAATACTGAAATTGTAATCAAACATTTGCCTTAGGCATTTTGAGACATCTATATGTTTATTTGTTTTATTTTTCCCAAAAATGAAAAGGTACCTTGGGAGGGCTTAAAGCACCTTTTTATTTTACAAAGTACCTACTAGGGTTGGTTGGCATGCAATGGGTTTAGTTTGCAAACAGTAACCCCAAGCCAAATAATAACCCCACACCACATGAATACACATATACCTCCACATTAGTATTTGGGTACATTATGTCACATTATGCCTTAAAGTGTCATCAAAAAAAAAAATAGGGCAAGAGCAATTACATTAGGTGAACGTACATAAATAAGAAAAGACAAAACACATGTACAATACAGAAACTATAATCAGATATTTGCACCAGACATTTTTGAGACATTCCCATTTCTATTTCTTTAATGTTTTATTTTTCCAAAAAATGAAAGGTACCTTAAGATGGCTTAAAGCACCTTTCATTTTACAAGGTACCTTATGGGGTTGGTTGGCATGCAATGGGTGTGGTTTGCAAAACTGTAACCCCAAGCCAACTAATGACTAATAACACCACACCACCTGAATACATGTGTATTAATGCATACCTATATATATATATATTGATATATATATATATATATAAAGATATATAGATATATAGACACAGTGATATTTAGGCACATTACGTCTTAGAGTTTCATCAAAATAATCATAGGACAAGAGCAGCACATAAATAACAAAACAAACAAGATATGTACAATACTGAAATTGCAATAAAGCTAGACATTTTGAGACATCTCCATTTCTATTTCTTTAATGTTTTATTTTTCCAAAAAATGAAAGGTACCTTAAGATGGCTTAAAGCACCTTTCATTTTCCTAGGTACCATTGTGGAACCAGTTTTTGAACATGTTAGATTTCGGTTTCGGGAACCAATTTTCAGACGTTTTGAGACATCTCCAGCTCTACTTTTTTAAGTTTTGTTCAATGAAAATGACAAAGCCATGCAACATCCATTGTGGAGTATAGATATCACATTTGTTGATTGATACATTCACAAGGTCTTTGGTATTTCTGTTGTAAGCTTTTCTGACATCATCATGGGCAAAACATGTTCTTCATGGAGTTACTTTTGGTGAAAGGCTGGAATTTACGTCAAGTGTACACTTAGGGATGTCTCAAAATAGGAGTGCCCCAAAGCTCTGTTTTGCACACTAAAAAATTGGGGCCCCCTATTTTGAGACATCCCCAATTGCATATACCATCTGTGTAGCACACTGGTGCTCAAGATTGAAGTTACTTGTCACTTGTCGCCCCTGTTGGTAACCTCATGAAGAGGCCTGCTTGTCCACCTGATGCTATGCTTGCATGTTGCCTCCACCTGAACCAGCACCAGAATCTGTAGAACAGGCTTCTCCAGAAGAAACTGCCCCATGAGCTAACTTAGATTCTTAGATACTGCAGCACCAAAGGCAAAGGCCAAAGCCTAGGTGAAAGCAAAATCTAAAGTCAAGGCAAAGGCAGCAGGTAAAGCCAAGGCTGCTGCCAGCAAAGCTCCTGGGGTTACTTCTTCGCCAGTGAAAGCTCAAAAGGCAAAAGCCAAGAGCACAATGAAGAAAATCCTGACAAGACCTGATGCAGCTGAAGGCGAAAGCCAAGGCCAAAGCGAAGACTGTCAAGGAGATGGCAGCAGGATGGAAGAAGACCAGGGATGAGCCAGTTCCTGATGATCATGCAGAAGGAGAAGATGAGGAGCCTAAAGAGGAGGATGCAACAGTTGCTGATGATGAGCATCGAAGCTACCCCAAGGTAAGGAAATGTGCCAGAATGATCAAAAGTGGCCAGGTGCCAGAAGATCTTCAGCAGCTCTATGAAGAAGAGGGCTCCAAGAATTCTCTTGAACACCAGAGGCGAGTCTGTGTTTGCTCCTGGAAATACCCAGTGTTCGAAGTTTTCAAGAAGAACTCTGAGATTTGCAGCAAATCTCAAATTACTGGGTTGGCTTAGGTTGTGGACAAAATCCAGGGAAACCAGCAAGCTTTGAATGATGCAGAAAGACGAGGTGATGTCTATCAGAAAGATGGTTACTATCATGTCAAGACAATAGCCACAGCCATTGTGCCCTGCCATGGTCTTGCATGGTGGCCAAGCCAACCTCACCAAGGATGAGAGTTCGCAGGTGAGTCAATTCATGTCGAGCAGGCCCTGGAGCCAGTTTGGCACTGGAGCTAGTTGTGGTGGTAGTGGTGGTTGTGGTAGTGGTAACAGTGCTTCCTCTACACCAGCTGTGGTTGCTTCATCCTCAGCATTGCCAAAAGCGATTTCTGATGCTCCTGTTAAACTGAGCTGGGCAAGTGTGCAGCATGACATCAAAGAAACCAAAGTGGTTCAGGAGCGACTGGGTAGAGACAAGAAAGACCAAAAATCAATGATACTTTGAAGGATGCCCTCACTGAGCTTTCAAAGACAGAATGCATGCTTGGACAATGCTTCATTGCCAAGTATGACTGGTTCATTATTGCCATAATCTTGTTTCATGCCTTTTCTGACTTTTCCTCATTTTTGCTATGCTGTTGTTTCATAAATTTTGTCAGTGACACAAACACTACCCATGATCAAATCATTTGATCCAATCCAAGCGCCAAGGGAAAACATGAGACCCTGTCAAAATACATGAAGTAAACCCATACATATAGTAACCCCAAGAGAACATCAGACACATACCATATAACAAAAGAAAATAATAAATATATGTAAAAACGAAGTGAAAAAAAAATAACCCTTAAAAGTTACCTTGAAATAGGTTATCAATAATTAATAATAATTACCTTTCAAGGTAATTTTTTTTTACCTATTAGTTAAAAAAAATCGACCAAAAATACTTACAAAAAGGTAATTTTTTTAGAGTTACCTATTTTGCTCCAAATAACCTTGCCTGACCTATTGGGTACATATCTATTATTAGGGGGGGAAATCAGCACGTAGAGGACTTTAGTATTGCCCCAAAATTTTCGGAGGGACGGGGATTCGCTAATTCGGGGGGTTTATTAGTCCTGACTATACATTATATATTATGTATTATTTATTGTTCTTATTTTTGCATTATGTATCATGAATCATGTATTATTATTATTATCATTATTAATTATCTATTATTATTGTTATTAATTACTATCGTTATTATAATGTACTATGATTGATTTTATGGACTATATATATATATTTTGTAGTTTGCAGCTAATGCATCCCATTTCGGAGGCTTCATTCTTGATCAAATCTTGAAACCTTGCTGAAGCATGTGGGCACTGGGCATCTGACTCAGATCAGAATTTCATTGCCTTTTTTGTGCCATTTTTATATGGGATAAGTAATGGTACACCCACGGTTCATCATTAATGATACTAACCATTCATTGTGGTTAATCTTTTCAATTATCCCATGTTTAATATACTATGATTGTGGATACAGGATGGGGCCCCCAGTGAATTTGTTTGTGTTGGTTTATGGGGCCCCATCTAAATATAGTTATAAGTATCATACACCAACTTGTTATTAAAGAGATTTGCACCAACTTAGCTAATGAACTGGGGCCCCTTCCTGTGTAAATGGAGGTTCTAATGGGAAAATCAACTATATATAATTTCTTGGATTTTCTTATGTTCCATCATTTTCCCAATAGGAAATCTGCTATGTAAAAGGAAATATGTGTTTTTGTTTTTGAGGGTCCTTTTAAGCAAATCGAAGCAAATATGTAAGCAAACATCTACAACCCCCAAAATACGTATATAGAAAACAGGCAATTGTACCACCATTGTAGGGGTAAGAGGATTGTGAACATTTTCACCCTTACCGGATGAATATCCAGCCGCACCTGGGTTTCCTGAGAAATCTTGACCACTGGAACTTGGCGTCAAACCAAAGCGGATTTTGGTCAATTTGCCCTGTCCTGCTGGTTTCGAATGGGCGAGGATGACTTGAAGGTATCATTTTCTCATATTTTCTCTTTGCTTGGATCTAGAGCTTACCATGTCTTGCCAAATATACACTGACACAATATATCACAATATTACGTACTGTATCAACTGATTATCAACCACTTGGATTAAATTTGAATTTCTCAAACTGTAGATGTTACATATCCGTCAGTGATCCCATTATGCTATAAAAAAGGCACGGTTGTTTCCCACTTTCATCCTCGGGTAGAGCGGTTCCCGCTTCAGTGCGGGTGCCCAGCGCGTCGTATTTGTTAGCCTGAACCCCCGACACTTTACGGCGAAACGGCCGGAGTTGGCGCGGCGTTTTTGCCCGGGTACAAAGACTGACAGACCAAAGCTTTAAATGGCGCGAAAAGCTGGATAAACTAAGCGGTTAAGTAGTTGTTGCTTTGTCATTCCTTCTGCCATAAATGGGGATATTGACTTCGA
>CAMXCT020005655.1:0-12383 GCA_947184155.2 Cladocopium goreaui | reverse complement strand
GGGCATGAAAGTAGCCGCTTTTTTAAAGTCAGCAGCCAGTCTTCATCATCCCGTGTCTGGGAATGGAAATAACGTACGCCATGATTATATCTGAAACCAGACACCCTCCGGTAATCAAACGTGACAATTCGAACATCCCCCTATAAATTGAAGGGTTCTAATGGGAATTCGATAAAACAACATCTATAATTTATAGCTGGGATATTTATATGGATATTTGTACAATTTGAACATCCCCCAATAAATTGAAGGATTTTACTCGGAACATCATCTATAAATGTTGGATAATGATCCCCGATGGGAACATCATTTTTATGACACTGTTACCATTCTAGGTGAATTTGGATTAATTTACCATTAAATGTATAATCTAATGTATAATTCATTTACCATTAATTTAAAATTAACCATAATTTACCATCATTAAATGGATTGCCAAGCAAAAAATGGAATAATTATGCGTCTTTGCCATGTTGAATTACCTCTGGTAACATGGGATAGCCATGAAGATCTGTCTCAGCTTCCCGACCGGCATCCTGACATCACGTGGCCGGGATCACGTGGTTTGGTGCTTAGTGGTGCTTGGTTGCTTTGAGATTGCTGCACCGCATCCGATATGTTCGGCAGTTGGGATCAGCAGTTCAAGCGCTATTGAACACGTTGAAACATCTTTGAGCTTATATTTCAAAGTACATACTGCTTAGATTTGCATATTTATATATATATACACATATATATATATATATTTATCGTTGCTTACCCGACGTCGCCGACGTCTCCGCCGACCGTAGAAGGCCTGGGAGAACGAAGTTGGCTGCCACAAGCCTCGGACTGAAACATCTTAACAGAAGAAACATCAGTGATCCATATACATATATCGCTTCTATTGATTTTAAGTATAAAAACCCAAACAGTGATCCAGTTTTGGGGGGTTACCATTTGGTCAACTAGCAACTTTTAGTGATGTCCGTTTGTTTGGAAACCACTCCTACGGCCATTCTGGGCCTTACCTTGCTGTTGGGTGTCCATCTGTTGCTGAGTGCGATGTTTATATATATATATATATCCACTGTAAAAATGATAGATAAATGGGCATTAACCCACCCATTATGATCAATTTATTGATATTTTTCATGCATCAATTTTCTGAATGAATGTTGTCACTTCTTCAGAAACACTCAGTCACTTGTCATGTGTAGAATTCTTTTTGGAGATACCGATTCCTGGTGCTTAAATCCCAGCCATCCCCCCACTGGGATGTCATGATCCTCCAAAAAAAATGCCAACCTTACCTTGCGAAAGAACAAACTGTTAGTTAGTATATTTCCCCCTAAAAATCATTAAAAATCTGGATAAACTAAAGCAATTCACCATACCTACTGTCAGGCTATTTTGGGATAATACCGCAATCATTCCAGAAAGCCGTCGCGTCGTGAAGTCGATAAATTCCAACTATAATCAATCTTATTTAGGTCTAAGGATGTTTTAGCTATAATATTGAAATAACCATGTATGTATATATATATATATAGACATAGAAATAGGTATAAAAACAGATATAGATACAGTATTCAAATATGTGATATATATATATAGATAGATAGATAAATAGATAGATAGATAGATAGATAGATATCACTTAGATACCACATCTAAAGATATACTAATCCAATGATTACATCTATATCTCACCACATCCGTCACGTGGCTTGGGCGTTCCGGGCCACTCCGGCCACGGCGTCCCAGAGCGGCGACACTTCCGCGACCGGCTCAACCTCTGCCGGGGCTGGTGCTAACCGCAGGGAATTTTCGGGAATGATCCCAGTCATCACTAGCAATAATCATCCCAGCAACCCCCATTCCCCCATGCCCATCCATTCCCGCACCAGTAAGAATATATATATATATGCATCAATATAGGATAATTATATTATAATGGATAAACAGCAAAAGTAGAGATGAACCAGTCCGAAAGTAACCTTGAACTTGGGCCATCCATCTTAAGTACGGATGAACACAGATGAAATTCAGGTCAGAAATTACCAGCAAAGTAGATAAAGAGTGGATAATGATGCATAATATTAATGGATTATATAATCGATAATAAGCAATGGATCCCGAATAATAGTATCGATATAGTTAATCATGGTTACTGGTTCAAACTGTTGAATAATAATTCAAATACACCAATTATGGATATATTGCGGGAAACACAACAAAAATATTAATTCTTAATAATGGATAATGATGGCATATGTTTATTAGACATTTATTTGAAACAGTAGTAAATATATATATACATATATATACATATATACATATATGTATATATACATATATATATATATTTACATATATATAAATATACATATATATATATACATACATATATATTTACATATATATATACATATATATATACATATACATATATATATATATACATATGTATATATAAAAATATATATATATACATACACATATGAATCAGAGATAGTAATGGTACATTTGGGGATGATGGCATATATGTAATAATATGGAATGGTATATTTGGGTCACTTCTCCAGAAACCAAACAACGTAGATATGGAAAACCCTTTGGGAAGCCCATGAAGCATTATCTACAAATCTTCTGCTTTTCCACATCTATGTCAGCTTACCGAATCATATGTAATGGTTTTTGTATGAAATCACTATCACAATGGGAAGATACCATCAAAAACCTAGCGATTTTCTGGAAAACATATTCTGGTTGGTGGTTTTAACCATCTTGAAAAATATTAGTCAGATTGGATCATCATCCCACCTTTTGGGCAAAATAAAAGTCACGTTCCAAACCACCAACCAGTATTGCTGTGTCTGAAAACGGCAGGAGTACTCCTAGTTGTTGAGGTCCAAGAAAATCGGACGATGACAATCCATTAAGATTGGGGTAGCCTATTTTCAGAGACACCTATATGGATTGATGATAGGTTAAGTGTAGCGCTTTCAATGGCTACAATAGGTGTGTTTCTTGATTTTTTTGCACCAGGGCACTTTGGCATTGAGAGTTGGGAAATTCATAATATAAAGCTTATATGTGCACGTACAACTGTAGATAAGAAACTATATATGGTGTATATATATATATGATATATGATATATATATATATATACATCTGTCATAAATATATGACACATAATATATATATATATGACACATAGTATGTATATATGTATATATATGTGTGTATGGCATATATATATATATGATATATATGTATATACATAATATGTATATAGATAATTATATTGATAAATCAAACATCTTTTGATTCTTGCTAACGGGAAATCAATCAGACTATTGGATAAGTGTGGATTGCTAGTAGTGAGGTATCAATCTAGTTTATCACAGTCTATCCGTAACAGTGACGATATCAATCGAATAATATTAGTCAATGGGAAGGATTATCCCATATATTATGGAAAATAAAAAATGTTTGAAACCACCAACCAGATATACTTGGGGTAAATGACGTCAACTGATGTCAACTGTGAATACCACAGTGATACATCAGGAGTTCTCTTGAAAGTGTTCCTCCCTTCATATCAGCAAGAGCTTGTTCATGGCGCTGTATTAAAAACACACGTTCGATGAAATGCGACCGCCCCGTGATTTATAAATTGGTTTATAAACCCATATAAGCAGATATATCTATTTGTCCAATATACCAACTTGTGTATCGTGCTCACATTGCAGAAAAAATAAAATTGATACCGATTTCTTAAAATGTATGTCTAAGCACTTCCTGGACCATTCTAATGGCCCAGTTAGGAAGTGGTTAGTAACCCACATTAGATAGGTAGATAGATAGATCGATACATAGATATACATAATTCATATGTACATATATATATATATATTAACTGCGGACATATTCCATACGTATACCGTATACTGAAACTGGCGACACACACACACACATATATGCCTACCTACCTACTGCCTGGGATTCTCATGCAAGCAGTAGTCCCATCCCTCCTAAAGACACCCTTAGAAACCACGGTTTTGTATAGCATCTGGTCATTTTCAGGGCCCAAATGGAGGGGTTCTTAGTTCTTAGCAATATATCTCCAGGGCTTGATGGTAAAACCTGCATTTTTTGATGTTGACACTTCAATTTATGGTCAATCATCGCCTTGTTTTTGATGGTGAAACCTTGGATTTGCTGAAGGACGCCTCTCATCTGAGCCATTCACTGGGCCATCTGCCACCGCCGCGGGTCTCGGAGACGTCTTGACAGTGGCGGCCTAGGCTCTAGTTATCCCATGGGATTTATCAACCAACAAAGGGTGTGTATATATATATATATTATACCCATTTACATACATGTATTATGTATGCTATCATAGAATAAATAAATAAATAAATATATATATCACTGACATATAGAAAAAATGATATAATATGTATGTATATATAAAGATTCATTGGTTTCGCTCTTTTTTGACACGGCAAGACCTGCTTTGTTATAAAAAACACAAAAGGGGAGTAGCAAACTCCATTGGCCTGAAAATTAAAGTTTAAACTTTGCAGCACTCCCACACTCTCAGCCTATCTCTCTCTCTCTTGAGAGTATGGCTTTACATTCCCCCCACTTTTCCTCGCCAGACCGAGGGAAAAATGAGCCAAAGAATGTTAGGTAGTACTGGGCCCTGCCAGACCAGGGGACAGCCAGTCCGCCTACCTTTTTTCTCTTTTCATTGATTTCGCTGCTTTAGAGCTTTTCGAGCTCTTACTCCCGTTTTGATCTTGCTGGGAGGGAGGCTGCGGGGCTGAAGCCGAAACTTTACAGAAAAAGAGGTGTCCACCAATTCATCTTTACTTCCGAGGACGTTCATTCAAAGATTCATTGGTTTCGCTCTTTTTTGACACGGCAAGACCTGCTTTGTTATAAAAAACACAAAAGGGGAGTAGCAAACTCCATTGGCCTGAAAATTAAAGTTTAAACTTTGCAGCACTCCCACACTCTCAGCCTATCTCTCTCTCTTGAGAGTATGGCTTTACATTCCCCCCATTTTTCCTCGCCAGACCGAGGGAAAAATGAGCCAAAGAATGTTAGGTAGTACTGGGCCCTGCCAGACCAGGGGACAGCCAGTCCGCCTACCTTTTTTCTCTTTTCATTGATTTCGCTGCTTTAGAGCTTTTCGAGCTCTTACTCCCAGTTCCCCCTGCCCTGCCACGAGTGGCAAGCTCAAGTTTTGGCAAGGGAGAAGACATGGAGTGAAGAAATTGTTTGTGAAACACGTGCGCATGAGGAGTGAGCCTTAGCTCAGTTTCGGCAAGAGTGGCTAAGCCACTGTTGATATATAACCGGGCAGTTTTAGAAGATTGCCATCTACCCTGGATCAACAAACGGTCCAACTGCCCGTGGCGTTGAAAATAAAATGTCGCACCTCCCCTCCGTAGGCTATACGGCCTATATTGATACTCGGAGAGTCCTAAAGAGGAGATGGTGTCATTAAACATTTTCCGCCATCGATGGGGCGCTGGACATAAGGCAGTGCCAGGATTGGTGGCTTGTTTCCATTGCCAAAGTCTTCGTAGAGTTTCTTCCTCAGAAATGGTGACGCTCTCGGCGGCACCAGCCCGTCGTCCTCCTTTGGTCAATCCCAAGGAAATGATGGCTACGGAGGTAGGGCCGGCCTGAGAAATATCCTTGTTATGCAACCCTAACAATTCTCCAGTTCTTAGGAGTCCATAAAATGCGAGTAGGAGGGATAAGGCGAAAACAGGTTGGCAGGCAAAGAGAGAATGGCCAACAAGCGTCTGCAAAGCAACCTCTGTTAATGGAGGAGCTCTGCATGGTATTTCATTGGCTACCCAAGTTTTGAGCAACCGCCAACTATTGGCGAGGTGCCCTTTGATATGGGGATCCTTGTCTTGTAGGCCTGCCAACGTGTCTGACGCCAAACTGCGTCCCTCCCCTTGACTCCATAAAAACTCTAAATAGTCCGAAACAATTGGATCAAGGAAAATTCGCTTGTACGGCAGAGTGATTTCATTTGTTGAAAGATACTCATGGAAACGATTAATAGCTCGGTTGTACCTCTCACGGGTTTTGGGCTGTACTGTCAACTGCTGAAGTGACCCCAATTGGGCTCTCGTGGCTTGCCTTTCTGCTTTGCTTCTTCCTTCCATGTGTTGGCTCACTTTCCTCCCCATTTCCTCCGAAAGCGCCCCCTGGAGGGCGCATCCGCCGGATTTAGAGCAGTATGAACGTAAGTCCACACCGCCATGTTTTGGGAAAGAAGGAGCAAAGTATTGATTCGAGCCACGGTTCTTCTCAACTTGCGGCTACTGGTTCTACCGCGAGTCAACGTATGGAGACACACGAGGGAGTCAGTAAGATGCACTATTCTGCGCCCCCTGGTCCTCAATTTTAGAATGCGCCAACGCAAGGCACACAGCACCGCTCTCATTTCAAGGTTGTTAATGTGTTCTTTGGAGCCTTTCCAAGTCCAGCCACACACTGTCCTCCAAACCCACAGGTTCGAGGGTATGCTAGCCCTAAGGCGTTGGTACCGAAGTGTATCTTCACTGGGAGCAGAGATGAGAATATCTTCACCTTTGATACTCACCAGGTTCAAAAGCTTTTTGACTAATTGGAGTTCCTTCCCAGCCACCAAGTGTTTCCTCGGTCCTCCCATGGGCGGTCTTGTCAGAAAGGAGGCTAAGTCCACCGTGGCTCCTGGAGAAGTTCGTTCAATGGCCTGCTGGACACTGAGGCATGGAATGAGGCCCAACGGTTGGCAGAGCTGTCCCAATAACCAGGTCACCACCGTGACGTTCCAGCTATTGCCCAGGAGAGTGAGCCTCAAGTCCTGGTGTGCTGTGGTCCCTTGCTCGCTCTTCGGGAGAGAGGCCACGGTAAAATGCCTAGGGAACCCTAGGATCACTTCACGCTCTTCCACATTCACCAGGCGAGAGGCGCCACCTTTCTGCCATAATTGCCTTTCCGTTGGGCTCAGTTTATCTATCCCGGCAGGGCGTCGACCTGGGTGAGATCTAGGACGGGACGTGGTGAAAGTTGGTAAAGGTTCAGAGGTGACACGGGTCCACCCTGGGGTCAGATACCGGGACTCTTCTATTCTACCTGACAACTTTACCTCACCAAAACCTTTCCATTCGGAGGTTTTTGGCGGGTGCACTTCTGCGTTGCTCTCTGGTACCAGAGCCCAGCTGAGCCAATAGAGGCGCGGCCTGCGTGACATACTGACTCCTTGAGCGTCAATGGCCCAAGGCAGGTCACCAAAGTCCATGCTCATCACTTGACGATCTTGCTCGTCCATTGATTGTACAGACTCCATGATGCAGTGCACCTGCGCCCAGGCAAATTGCCTTGCCACCAACTTCCGAATGCGACTCACATACTTAAAGAGCTTACTTCGGTGATCCCGCAAGGCTCCCCGTCTGTCTACATTCAAACCACTGACCCCCTGGCAGGGTGGCCCTGCCCCGATTATCACGAGCCCTACCGGAGTGAATTGGCATGCCCATTCCTTTACCGTCTCAGCTGTGACCAGATTGACATCATCCACGAAAACCGTGCTCGGGAATCGTGACTCCAGTACTCTTGAAGCCTCTTTGTTGATCTCAATGCTAACGTGTCCCGCTACGGGAAGCCCTGCAGCATCAGCTGCAACCCGAAGGACACCTATGCCATCAAAGATCCCAATTGTTAAAACCTGAGTCATATCCTCAACTTCCGCCACATCTCCCCTAACTGGGCAGGAGGCAGCGATCTGGCCAATGTTGCTGAGACTTCGGCTCACTGTAACACCACCCCCTGTTGATGAAGCATCGCTAGCGGTGACTTTTTCATCAGGCATAGCCCGAAAATCCATGCGCGCCAGCGGTAACAGCATGAGGAAACGCAAAATCTCAACCTTCACCAACTCTGGGATTTCCAGCCGAATGACCGCCGGGTAGTGGTTGAAATCTTCAATAAATGACCAGATACTGTTAAGGCTACCCATCAGGGCACGCCGAAAAGTGGCGAGGTAAACCAGCCCTCCTGCGACCACCTGCATTTCCTTCTGGCTACACCTGCCCGTTGTCACAGTCAATAGAGCCAATTGTGTGTACTTTAAAACCTTCTCAGGTTTTGGGTAAGCACATCCTAGAGCTCCATCGACAATTGCACCTTGAACCTCCGCCTTGACCCCTCTCTGAACAGCTTTCTTTGGATGCCGGGGTATTCCCCAATGCTCATACTCTTGCCTAAGAGCAAGCACACCCGGAGTTGGGGAACCTCGTATGGTCTCAGCCAACTTAGCATCCACCCTTTCCAACTCATCGAAATTATCCAAATACACGCGATGAATATTTCCTGAATTTGGGAAGGGTCTATCCTTCTTCAACTCTTGATGACCTTCCAGATGACCTGAGACTCTCCGTGAGGCACCTTTGACAATCATTCGGTGGATGTGCTGTGCCAAACTCACGCTGTTCTTAAATCCCATGGGTAATACCTTCGCCACCAGGACGTGCCGTCCTGCCTTACCCGGATGGAAACGGGGGTTTACCACCTTGTTGAAACCTAAAAAGCGATGCCAATCTTGAGGAACACGGAAAATATAAAAGAAACATTTCACGTCTTCACTGGTGATCAACAACTGCTGTGAAGGCATCAAAAACAGGGGCCCTGATGACGACCAGGCTGGCAGTGTAGCCACATCTCCTTGAATGCCCCGACATATATTGTTCAGCGGGATCAAATTCATGATCAAGCGATGGACGTCATGCCCATCTACTTGTTCTCCTTTGGACACGCCGAATAATCCATTCAGCAGAGGTTTTCCCTCTACTTGAAACAATTCATTTTCTGCCATGACTCCACATATTCCAGCCGAGATAATTAAGGCCCTCACAGACCCCATCCCAGTCGTGCTCCGTCACCATCACCTTGGGGGGCCTTGTGTAGGTCCTGGATTTTTCATCCAGTAAAAAGTCTTCAAAATGGTCCACATAATGGGCACAACCCGGGCCAACCACCTGACTCAAAGGCACACTGCCTACTTCCACAGGGATCGCCGATTGCAGGTTTGCCCAAGATGTGACCCGGGCTGTAGCCACCTCATCACCCACATAGTCTAGGCTTTTCAGCTGGAAAAAACTCTGCCAGGAAATATCTCCAAACACTTCAGACCATCCCATCACATCTTCCACTGATGCGACCAATCCTTCCAGGAAAAATTTCTGAACCTTACTCAAAGGTGCACTTGACTCTAACGCGGTTCCAGCGTAGCTGTTTAAACCTAGACAAACACAACTAAGCAGCAGGAGGGCATCCTCATCCAGCTTCCCCACCCCGCGTAATAGGTCAATGTTGGTGGGTAACGGAAAAAACGTCACCCGTGGTCTGGGTCTCGCCGCGTCTAAACTTAAGCTCTTTTTCCGTTGAAATCAACAGAGACCTAAGGAGGGGGGAAACAGCAGAAAACTTGCAACCACCCAGTTCTTTTGAAAACTGGCCCTCCCCAGACCCTTCATCACGGCTGCGCGCGTCTTTTTCAGGACCACCGGCACGGAAGCAGTCTTCAGCAGCTCCTAGAAGACTTCGACGAAAGCCCACCATGCTAGGGCTAGCAGCTGCCAGCGCCGCCGCATTACCACAGCAGCCATCTTCCAAAGTGGTCCCATCTTCTTTGTTGGAAAACTGGGCACTGGTAGTCGGCCTTGCACCACCAGCGGCATCTGTACTCAAGAACCCGGCCTCACCAGGCGTCAGAGTCATTCTGCTCATCCCTTGGATCTCAAAAGGGCCGCAAGGGTCATCTTGATATGACAAGCCAGTCTTCACTCCCTTTGTTGTTTTCAGGAGAGACTGGTCCTCCTCTCTTTTCTCTTCACTCACTCCCCTCCTAAGGAGTTTCTCTGTTTCCACTCCCTTATACTCCTCCAGGAGTGCTTTTTTCTCTGGACTCTTTCCTTCCGCTGCTCCCTTGTCTAGGAGCCTCTCTTCCCTTCCTCTTTGTCGCTTCCTTTCTTGTTCTTTCCTTTGTCCTTCCCCTTCTGCTCCCCTTTTCCTCCGGGGCGCCATGCGGGGTAGGCGCTGTCGCTCTTGCCCTTTTCCTTTCCTTTGCCCAAATTCCTTGCCTTCAACTCGTCCTTGTTTTCTTTGGCCGCAGCTTGCGCTTCGGCGCGACTCGATAGGTGGCCCTTCTCTGGGGGCAACACCTCCACCCGCTGGGCTACCATCCAACTTGTGCCGCCTGCGCTCATCTCTATGCTCTTCAGCCGCTGAGACAAGCAATCGGCCAGATTGGCCACTTTCCCTTGCAATGCTAGGTCTAGGGCCCAGCTCAACGTCAAGGCCTCCCGAGCAGCTCCTCCTGTCAGCCTGCTGGAAAGCTGACTCCTGTAGTACTGCAAGGCTATTGGCGGTACCGCCGACCGGTCCCTCTCCCAGACCGTGCCCGCCGATGTGAGCAGCTGACGCTGCATCTCCTTGACCATACCATAGGTCAATGCGCCCGGGGCCTTCCGGCTGATGCTCCTCACCTTGTGACTGTCCTCGAAGAGCTGGCCAAATTCGCTGCTCCCCAAGCTCGATGCCTTCGAGCTCCCCTCCAAGGAGCTCCCACTGCTTGGGGAACTTTCGTCCTTCTTCTTTCGCATCTTCCTCTTTACTCTCTTCAGCAACCTCCTCCGTACCTTGGGATCTGGATCCAAGGCCGTCGTCCCAAAAACTTGAGACAGACTTTTTTGTGATTCCACTTTCTTTTTCGGAGTCTTTTTCTCCCTTGTTTGACTGGTCTCGCTGGTACTTCTGCTCCGCTTGGCCTTCTTCTTCTTCTTCTTTTTCTTTTCTCTTTCTTTGCCATCGGCCTTCTGAGCCCTCTCTCTCTCCTCTCTTTCTAGACCGGGAGCGGCCTTGTCTCTCCTCAAAGCGGCCAGCTCGTCCAGAGACCCTTTCATGTTCTCTGTCCATCCCCCTTCGTCTTCTCGTGTCTTTAAACGGACTTTTTGAGCGTGGATCAAGTCCTTGGCTTCGATCTTGGCTGGACAGGCTCCTCCGCATAGATGAACTCGAATGGCCGCTTCGGGATTTTCGGAGTTCCACTTTAGGAGATCTTCGTGGTCCGTGCCCTCGGCTTTCACCGCGAGCTCCACATCCGATGCTCCCTTTATCTTCAAACTCCGGATCACCCCACATACCTTGCAAGGTGCTCCCCAATATTCTCCCTCGCACACCAGGAGAGTTCCTTGGGTGAGCCGGCCCAACGGCACCTTCGATGCCTCGACCAACTCGCCTGCAATGAAGCGATCTTCCAAGTTCTCCCCTCTCACGCCCGGATCTCTCTCCTCCTCGGCTCTGGCCGGCCTCCTCAACACTCCTCTGACTCGTACTGCGTTTTTTGCTGCGGCTTTGACTGCAGCTGGTCTGCGCAATGCCATCAGCGATACCGGTAGTATCGGTCCTCAAACTGAGCGTCTCGCCACTCTTGCTGCTTCTTCCTCTTCTTCTACCCTTTGTTTTCGCCCCAATTGGCGTCGTACCGATCTGAGTTGCCTGGCGGCAAGTAGTACGACTGGAAATAGTCTCGATGTTGTGAATATCCTCTCCAGCTAGATGGAGGGTTGGCTGGCTCTGGAGGTCTGCAATCTCCCCTCCTAGGAGATTCCCCCCCCTTCGAAGTGGGCCTGGAATTTCTATCTCTCCTTGGCCTTCGGCTATCTCTTCTACTCCTCCTCGGGCGGGAACGACTTTTCTTGCTTTTCTTCTTTGCTTTTTCCTTTTTTGTTTTTGTGTCTTTTTTCTCTTTCCGCTCCTCTGGGGCAGCAATGTCCTCCTTGGTCTTCTTTTCCTTTCTTCTGGGCTCCTCTTCTATATCTTCCTGCTTGACGGCGGGCGGCAGTAACTCTTCGTTCTCTACTGGAATTCCTTCTGAAGGGCTTGAGATTTTCCCAGGAGAGACCTCTCTCCCTTTAGGAGCCAAAGGCTCCCTTTTTTCAGACTTAACTTCCTCCTTTGCCGGCTGATCCCCCGCCTCAGGAACAGGCTGGGTAAAAGTGACAGGAGAGGCTGCCTTCGAAGTGGCAGCTGCCTCGGCGGCTTTCCGGGCTGCTTCAGCCCCTTACTCCCACTTCCCAGCCTCCTCCTGCACTATCGAAACCCAAACGCGGGTTTGATCAATGGCCCAACCACGTAGGCAAGGCCCCAATCGCCGAAGCTCGGAGGTCAGCCGCTGCACAGACCGGCAAAAGGCACACAGACCGTCGATCTCCGCCAGGTATTGCTGGCAGTCACTACAAGTCTGCATATGCTGAAGCCGAAACTTTACAGAAAAAGAGGTGTCCACCAATTCATCTTTACTTCCGAGGACGTTCATTCATAT
>CAMXCT020005654.1:0-12383 GCA_947184155.2 Cladocopium goreaui | reverse complement strand
TATAGAATCGCTGACACCAAGGTCGTCTATAAAATTGCAGACGTTGACACTGGATAGGTACCCCCAAACAAAGGATGGCTCTAAAACACACCATGTTTCGAAGCTTCTAATTTTCGAGAGGATATTGCGAGGAGGAAAATTTAAATCAGGATGAATGGTGACAAGCCCTTGCGATTTCTGCTAGGCAGCAACGTCACAAGGCAAGGTCCGGAAACGCAGCCATTTTGATTCACATATCTGCCAACGCACGCGCGGATGCCTGCGGATGCCCCTGCGGATGCGGGAGAACCCTTGCGAAGGACCACTGCGGATGCAAAAACCCCCAAAAAAATGGCCGCGGATGCATTTCCGGCGTTTGAGAAATACAAAGTAATAGAAAGCAACCCGCCGTGCGGATGCCCAATGGGGTGTGTGGCACATTGTATGGGGGGGAGGGGGTTTTCAGCCGTTTCCTCCCCTTCCCTCGGTGACGCCTTCGTGTTGAGGAGTTCTCTTCTTCCCACTTGCGGCTTCCATGCCTCTTTCCAAACTTGGCCTTGCCACGCGTTGACTCCCCATCAGGTCTCGCCTCCCGGACTTGGCCCTGCCACATTCTAGGTTCCCATAAGGGGTGGTTTCTGCGAAACCGGTGCCTGCCACATGTTGACGTCCTCAAAGGCGGTTTCTTCCACAGTAGCTCCTGCCATGCGTGCCTCGGGCAGGCCTCGTTAAGCCTTGGAGCGCCTCGAATGCCAACAAACCTGCTTCATCATGGCCCCCAAAACAGGATCCAAAAAACCAGTAGAAACATGGCGGCCAGAAAGGGACCTCGACTGTACAAGAAACAAAGTGGGACGCACAGAGAGAAAAGCATGTATTAACACTTACGCTCATGCTAGTGCGTCGCAAATCTGCTTGCAAAACCTCTGCGGGCAGCAGCAAAATTCTCCGATGGCTGACCCCACTTTTGGGTCCAAATCTGGATCCCAAAACGGGGCCCAAGCAAAGACCTAAAAGAAGGAATGAAAATGTGATCCAATTCTGGACCCCATTTTGGGGTCCATATTTGGACCCAAAAATGGGGTCAGCCATCGGAGAATTTCGCTGCTGCCCGCACATGTTGCGCAAGCAGATTTGCGACCCTGCAGCTTGAACATGTATGTCAACTCATACCTTTTTCTCTTTGTGCGTCCCAAGTCCGGTTGCTACTGTCAAGGTCCCTTTCTCGCAGCCATGTTTTGACAACTTTTTTGGGCCCTGTTTTAGGGGCCATGATGAAGCAGGTTTGTTGGCATTCGAGGCGCTCCAAGGCTTACCGAGGCTTGCCCGAGGCACGAGGACAAGGCGAGGCTCACGGGGACTCGAATCTATATAATACTATGGTTGGGGTCCCTTAGCCATGATTGATGGTGTGGCAGTGGGACACTGTGGTGCCTTCTGGACTTGCTGTTTGTCAAAGCTGCGCCAGTTTTGGCAAAAAAAAGGTCACTGCAGAATCTCATTTTCGGAGCTGTAAAACATTGGCCTTGGACTCCAAGAAGTTGTCCTCCCCAGTTGCGTTGAAAAATTGCTGCCCAACTTTGATCCACTTGCATCATGCGAAGACCTTTTTGTGTGGAAGTTTGGTGAGAGGATGTACAGTGTACTGAACCACCTTGAACCTACTTGAACATCTTGAAACCTATCTTGGAACAATGTATGTGCAGGTGAACAGTTAGGAAACCATTTAAAGTTTGTAGGAACCGATCTGTGAACTATAGAACCCATAGGAACCTATAGGAACCAGGTAGGAACCAATTTGGAACAAATGGAACCAGTTTGTGCTTGGAAGAGCTTGGAGATGGATTTTCGTTTGTTTTTGTGGTTTTTGGTGTTTTTGGATGTTGTTTGACCCATGTCTTAGGAACTTGATGTTGTGAACTTATTTGGTAGGAGTTTTGTAGATTATTTGTGAGTTTGAGCTGAAGACGTTTTATTTGGAGAAGCTGGGCAGACGTAGTTTTTAAGCTTGCGAACTCTTGAAGTAGTTTGAGAATTTGAAATAGTAACGTTTTGAGTGTCAGAGTCACGGCGTTTTACACATGGTCACACTCTTAGTAAGAAGAAGAGTGAACCTGAGCTGTCCCAACCTGTGTGTTTTGGCTACGCAGTCCGAGCTGTGTGAAAAAGAGCTGCCACGCCGCGCTCCGTGGTTTTCACATGGTAGCGGAGCAAGGAAGGGCATGAAATACTCAGTATAAATCGCTGACACCCGGTCGTGTAATAGAAATGTGGTGTGCAGACGTTTGGCAATCAGGGTAGTAGGTACCAACGCAAAACAACAAGGGATGGCCCTACCGCACCAGTTTCTGCAGCTTAAGTAAGTTTTCGAGGGACAGTTGCGAGGAAGGAAAAATTTAAATCAGATGAATAGTACAATGCCCTTGCGATGTCTGCTAGGCAGCAACGTCGCAAGGCAAGGTCCGGAAAAGCAGCCATTTTGATGCACATATCTGCCAACGCACGCGCGGATGCCTGCGGATTCCCCTGCGGATGCGGGAAAACCCTTGCGAAGGACCACTGCGGATGCCAAAAACCCCCAAAAAATGGCCGCGGATGCATTTCCGGCGTTTGAGAAATACAAAGTAATAGAAAGCACCCCGCCCTGCGGATGCCCAATGGGGTGTGTGGCCCATTGTATGGGGGGGAGGGGGTTTGCTGCCGTTTCCTCCCCTTCCCTCGGTGACGCCTTCGTGTTGAGGAGTTCTCTTCTTCCCACTTGCGGCTTCCATGCCTCTTTCCAAACTTGGCCTTGCCACGCGTTGCCTCCCCATCAGGTCTCGCCTCCCAGACTTGGCCCTGCCACATTCTAGGTTCCCATAAAGGGTCATAAAGGGTAGTGCCTGCCACATGTTGACGTCCTCAAAGTCGGTTTCTTCCACAGTAGCTCCTGCCATGCGTGCCTCGGGCAGGCCTCGGTAAGCCTTGGAGCGCCTCGAATGCCAACAAACCTGCTTCATCATGGCCCCCAAAACAGGATCCAAAAAACCATGTTGAAGTGCAACATTGCGGCCATAAGGGACCGTCGAACTGTACAAGAAACAAAGTGGGACGCACAGAGGAAAAAGCATTATTACACTTATGCTCATGCTAAGTAGGGATCGCAAATCTTCTTCAAAACCTCTGCGGGCAGCAGCAAAATTCTCCGATGGCTGACCCCACTTTTGGGTCCAAATCTGGATCCCAAAACGGGGCCCAAGCAAAGACCTAAAAGAAGGAATGAAAATGTGATCCAATTCTGGACCCCATTTTTTGGGGTCCATATTTGGACCCAAAAATGGGGTCAGCCATCGGAGAATTTCGCTGCTGCCCGCACATTTTGTGCAAGCAGATTTGCGACCCTGCAGCTTGAACATGAATGTCAACTCATACCTTTTTCTCTTTGTGCGGCCCAAGTCCGGTTGCTACTGTCAAGGTCCCTTTATCGCAGCCATGTTTTGACCACTTTTTTGGGCCCTGTTTTAGGGGCCATGATGAAGCAGGTTTGTTGGCATTCGAGGCACTCCAAGGCTTACCGAGGCCTGCCCGAGGCACGATGACAAAGCGAGGCTCATGGGGACTCGAATCTATATAATACTATTGTTGGGGTCCCTTAGCAATGATTGATGGTGTGGCAGTGGGACACTGTGGTGCCTTCTGGACTTGCAAAAGTACTGCTGTTCGTCACAGCTGCGCCAGTTGGTGGTGGCGAAAAAAGTCACGCAGAATCTCATTTTCGAGCTGAAAACATTTCCTTGGACCTCCAAGAAGTTGCCTCCCCCTGTGCCTTGTTGAAAAATTGCTGGCCCAACTTTTGGAAGTCCACTTGTGCGTATTCAAGACCTTTTGTGTGTGGAGTTTGGTGGAGAGATGTCCAGTGTACTGAAACCACCTTGAAACCTACGTGAACATTTAAACCTATCTTGGAACAATGTATGTGCCAGGTGAACAGTTAGGACCATTTTAAGTTTGTAGGAACGATCTGTGAACTATAGAACCCTATGAAACCTATAAAGGACCCGGTAGAACCTATTCGGAACTCAATGGAACCTTTGGTGCAATGGAAGAGCTTGGAGATGGATTTTGTGCGTTTGTTTTTTTTGTGGGTTTGTGGTGTTTGATGTTGTTTGAATGAACCCATGTCCTAGGAACTTGATGTTGTGACTGTATTGGGTAGGAGTTTTGTAGGGTATTTGTGAGTTTGAGCTGAAGACGTTTTATTTGGAGAAGCTGGAAGCACGTTTTTAAAGCGTGAGAACTCTTTTGAAGTAGTTTGAGAAGTTTGAGAACGTTTGAGTGTCACTGCGTTTTACTCTGCACGACTCTTCTAAGAAGAAGAGTGACTGAGCTGTCCAGCCTGTGTGGTTTGGCTCCAGTCCGAGCTGTGAAAAAGAGCTGCCACGCCGCGCTCGTGTTTTCACATGGTAGCGGAGCCATGAAATCTCTATAGAATCGCTGACACCACGGTCGGGTATAAAATTGCAGACGTTGGCACTGGATAGGTACCCCCAAACAAAGGATGCCCTAAAACGCACCATGTTTCGAAGCTTATAAGTTTCGAGAGAGATTGCGAGGAGGAAAATTGTTAAATCAGGATGAATAGTTACAGAGCCCCTGGGCCCCCCCCCGAAAAAAAAAAAATGTCTGCTAGGCAGCACGTCGCAAGCAAGGTCCGGAAAGCAGCCATTTTGATTCACGCATATCGGTGGGCCAACGCACGCGCGGATGCCTGCGGATTCCCCTGCGGATGCGGAAAAACCCTTGCGAAGGACCACTGCGGATGCCAAAAACACCCAAAAAATGGCCGCGGATGCATTTCCGGCGTTTGAGAAATACAAAGTAATAGAAAGCAACCCGCCCTGCGGATGCCCAATGGGGTGTGTGGCACATTGTATGGGGGAAAGGGGGTTTGCTGCCGTTTCCTCCCCTTCCCTCGGTGACGCCTTCGTGTTGAGGAGTTCTCTTCTTCTCACTTGCGGCTTCCATGCCTCTTTCCAAACTTGCCACGCGTTGACTCTCCATCAGGTCTCGCCTCCAGACTTGGCCCTGCCACATTCTAGGTTTCCATAAAGGATCATAAAGGGTAGTGCCTGCCACATGTTGACGTCCTCAAAGGCGGTTTCTTCCACAGTAGCTCCTGCCATGCGTGCCTCCGGCAGGCCTCGGTAAGCCTTGGAGCGCCGCCTCGAATGCCAACAAACCTGCTTCATCATGGCCCCCAAAACAGGATCCAAAAAACCAGTAGAAACATGGCGGCCAGAAAGGGACCTCGACTGTACAAGAAACAAAGTGGGACGCACAGAGAGAAAAAGCATGTATTAACACTTACGCTCATGCTAGTGCGTCGCAAATCTGCTTGCAAAACCTCTGCGGGCAGCAGCAAAATTCTCCGATGGCTGACCCCACTTTTGGTTCCAAATCTGGATCCCAAAACGGGGCCCAAGCAAAGACCTAAAAGAAGGAATGAAAATGTGATCCAATTCTGGACCCCATTTTGGGGTCCATATTTGGACCCAAAAATGGGTTCAGCCATCGGAGAATTTCGCTGCTGCCCGCACATGTTGTGCAAGCAGATTTGCGACCCTGCAGCTTGAACATGTATGTCAACTCATACCTTTTTCTCTTTGTGCGTCCCAAGTCCGTTTGCTACTGTCAAGGTCCCTTTCTCGCAGCCATGTTTTGACCACTTTTTTGGGCCCTGTTTTAGGGGCCATGATGAAGCAGGTTTGTTGGCATTCGAGGCGCTCCAAGGCTTACCGAGGCTTGCCCGAGGCACGAGGACAAAGCGAGGCTCACGCGGACTCGAATCTATATAATACTATGGTTGGGGTCCCTTAGCCATGATTGATGGTGTGGCAGTGGGACACTGTGGTGCCTTCTGGACTTGCTGTTTGTCAAGCTGCGCCAGTTTTGGCAAAAAAAGGTCACTGCAGAATCTCATTTTCGGAGCTGTAAAACATTGGCCTTGGACTCCAAGAAGTTGTCCTCCCCATTGGCGTTAAACATTGCTGCCCAACTTTGTCCACAGCTTGCGTCTCGTGCAAGACCTTTTTGTGTGGAAGTTTGGTGAGAGGATGTACAGTGTACTGAACCACCTTGAACCTACTTGAACATCTTGAACCCTATCTTGGAACAATGTATGTGCAGGTGAACAGTTAGGAAACCATTTTAAGTTTGTAGGAACCGATCTGTGAACTATAGAACCCATAGGAACCTATAGGAACCAGGTAGGAAACAATTTGGAACCAAATGGAACCAGTTTGTGCATGGAAGAGCTTGGAGATGGATTTTCGTTTGTTTTTGTGGTTTGTGGTGTTTTTGGATGTTGTTTGACCCATGTCCTAGGAACTTGATTTTGTGACTGTATTGGGTAGGAGTTTTGTAGGGTATTTGTGAGTTTGAGCTGAAGACGTTTTATTTGGAGAAGCTGGAAGAACGTTTTTAAAGCTTGAGAACTCTTTTGAATTAGTTTGAGAAGTTTGAGAACGTTTGAGTGTCACTGCGTTTTACTCTGCACGACTCTTCTAAGAAGAAGAGTGACTGAGCTGTCCAACCTGTGTGGTTTGGCTCCAGTCCGAGCTGTGAAAAAGAGCTGCCACGCCGCGCTCGTGTTTTCACATGGTAGCGGAGCCATGAAATTTCTATGCGTGGAATAATCGGCTTACACCACGGTTCGTGTATAAATTGCAAGACGTTGCACTGGATAAGAGGGTACCCCCAAACACGGAGGTGGCCCTAAAACGCAAACCATGTTTTCTGTGACTTATAGTTTTTCGAGTAGGAGATTGCGAGGAGGAAATTTAAAATCAGGATGAATAGTTACAAGCCCTTGCGATTTCTGCGAGGCAGCAACGTCGCAAGGCAAGGTCCGGAAAAGCAGCCATTTTGATTCACATATCTGCCAACGCACGCGCGGATGCCTGCGGATGCCCCTGCGGATGCGGGAGAACCCTTGCGAAGGACCACTGCGGATGCCAAAAAACCCCCAAAAAATGGCCGCGGATGCATTTCCGGCGTTTGAGAAATACAAAGTAATAGAAAGCAACCCGCCGTGCGGCTGCCCAATTAATAGAAAGCAACCCGCCGTGCGGATGCCCAATGGGGTGTGTGGCACATTGTATGGGGGGGAGGGGGTTTTCTGCCGTTTCCTCCCCTTCCCTCGGTGACGCCTTCGTTTTGAGGAGTTCTCTTCTTCCCACTTGCGGCTTCCATGCCTCTTTCCAAAACTTGCCACGCGTTGACTCTTCCATCAGGTCTCGCCTCAGACTTGGCCCTGCCCCATTCTAGGTTTCCATAAAGGATCATAAAGGGTAGTGCCTGCCACATGTTGACGTCCTCAAAGGCGGTTTCTTCCACAGTAGCTCCTGCCATGCGTGCCTCCGGCAGGCCTCGGTAAGCCTGGGAGCGCCGCCTCGAATGCCAACAAACCTGCTTCATCATGGCCCCCAAAACAGGATCCAAAAAACCAGTAGAAACATGGCGGCCAGAAAGGGACCTCGACTGTACAAGAAACAAAGTGGGACGCACAGAGAGGAAAAGCATGTATTAACACTTACGCTCATGCTAGTGCGTCGCAAATCTGCTTGCAAAACCTCTGCGGGCAGCAGCAAAATTCTCCGATGGCTGCCCCCACTTTTGGGTCCAAATCTGGATCCCAAAACGGGGCCCAAGCAAAGACCTAAAAGAAGGAATGAAAATGTGATCCAATTCTGGACCCCATTTTGGAGTCCATATTTGGACCCAAAAATGGGGTCAGCCATCGGAGAATTTCGTTGCTGCCCGCAAATGTTTTGCAAGCAGATTTGCGACCCAGCAGCTTGAACATGAATGTCAACTCATCCCTTTTTCTCTTTGTTGCGCTTTGTTTTGTTTTGTTTTTTTTCCAAAGTCCGGTTGCTAATGTACAAGAAACAAAGTGGGACGCAGCCATGTTTTTTGCAACTTTTTGGCCCTGTTAGGGGCCATGATGAAGCAGGTTTGTTGGCATTCGAGGCACTCCAAGCTTACCGAGGGGCCACTGCCCGAGGCACGAGGACAAAGCGAGGCTCAGGGGGACTCGAATCTTATAATACTATTGTTGGGTCCCTTAGCAATGATTGATGGTGTGGCAGTGGGACACTGTGGTGCCTTCTGGACTTGCTGTTTGTCAAAGCTGCGCCAGTTTTGGCAAAAAAAGGTCACTGCAGAATTTCATTTTCGGAGCTGTAAAACATTGGCCTTGGACTCCAAGAAGTTGTCCTCCCCAGTTGCGTTGAAAAATTGCTGCCCAACTTTGATCCACTTGCGTCATGCGAAGACCTTTTTGTGTGGAAGTTTGGTGAGAGGATGTACAGTGTACTGAACCACCTTGAACCTACTTGAACATCTTGAAACCTTTCTTGGAACAATGTATGTGCAGGTGAACAGTTAGGAAACCATTTTAAGTTTGTAGGAACCGATCTGTGAACTATAGAACCCATAGGAACCTATAGGAAACAGGTAGGAACCAATTTGGAACCAAATGGAACCAGTTTGTGCATGGAAGAGCTTGGAGATGGATTTTCGTTTGTTTTTGTGGTTTGTGGTGTTTTTGGATGTTGTTTGACCCATGTCCTAGGAACTTGATGTTGTGACTGTATTGGGTATGAGTTTTGTAGGGTATTTGTGAGTTTGAGCTGAAGACGTTTTATTTGGAGAAGCTGATGGAAAGAACGTTTTTAAAGCTGGGAAAACTTCTTTTGAGTAGTTTGAGAAGTTGAGACGTTTGAGTGCACTGCGTTACTCGTACGACTCTTCTAAGAAGAAGAGTGACTGGCTGCCAACCTGTGTGGTTTGGCTCCAGTCCGAGCTGTGAAAAAGAGCTGCCACGCCGCGCTCGTGTTTTCACATGGTAGCGGAGCCATGAAATCTCTATAGAATCGCTGACACCACGGTCGTGTATAAAATTGCAGACGTTGGCACTGGATAGTTACCCCCAAACAAAGGATGGCCCTAAAACGCACCATGTTTCGAAGCTTATAAGTTTCGAGAGGAGATTGCGAGGAGGAAAATTTAAATCAGGATGAATAGTTACAAGCCCTTGCGATTTCTGCTAGGCAGCAACGTCGCAAGGCAAGGTCCGGAAAAGCAGCCATTTTGATTCACATATCTGCCAACGCACGCGCGGATGCCTGCGGATTCCCCTGCGGATGCGGAAAAACCCTTGCGAAGGACCACTGCGGATGCAAAAAACCCCCAAAAAATGGCCGCGGATGCATTTCCGGCGTTTGAGAAATACAAAGTAATAGAAAGCAACCCGCCCTGCGGATGCCCAATGGGGTGTGTGGCACATTGTATGGGGGGGGGGGGGTTTGCTGCCGTTTCCTCCCCTTCCCTCGGTGACGCCTTCGTGTTGAGGAGTTCTCTTCTTCCCACTTGCGGGCTTCCATGGCCTTTTCAAACTTGCCTTGCCACGCGTTTGAAATCCCCATCAGGTCTCGCCTCCCAGACTTGGCCCTGCCAACATTCTAGGGTTCCCATAAGGGTGGTTTCTGCCGAAAACGGTGCACCTGCCACATGTTGACGTCCTCAAAGGGGTTTCTTCCACAGTAAGCTTCCTGGCCATGAGTGCCTCGGAGGCCGCGGTAAGCCTTGGAGCGCCTCGAATGCCAACAAACCTGCTTCATTATGGCTCCCAAAACAGGATCCGAAAAACTAGTAGAAACATGGCGGCCAGAAAGGGACCTCGACTGTACAAGAAACAAAGTGGGACGCAGAGAGAGAAAAAGCATGTATTAACACTTACGCTCATGCTAGTGCGTCGCAAATCTGCTTGCAAAACCTCTGCGGGCAGCAGCAAAATTCTCCGATTGCTGACCCCACTTTTGGGGCCAAATCTGGATCCCAAAACGGGGCCCAAGCAAAGACCTAAAAGAAGGAATGAAAATGTGATCCAATTCTGGACCCCATTTTGGGGTCCATATTTGGACCCAAAAATGGGTCAGCCATCGGAGAATTTCGCTGCTGCCCGCACATGTTGTGCAAGCAGATTTGTGACCCTGCAGCTTGAACATGAATGTCAACTCATACCTTTTTCTCTTTGTGCGTCCCAAGTCCGGTTGCTACTGTCAAGGTCCCTTTATCGCAGCCATGTTTTGACCACTTTTTTGGACCCTGTTTTAGGGGCCATGATGAAGCAGGTTTGTTGGCCATTCGAGGGCACTCCAAGGCTACCGAGGCCATGCCCCGAGGCACGAGGACCAAAGCGACCGCGCTCATGGGGACGCCGAATCTATATAATACATTGTTGGGGTCCCTTAGCAATGATTGATGGATGGGCAGTGGGACACTGTGGTGCCTTCTGGACTTGCCCAACAGTACTGCTGTTCGTCACAGCTGCGCCAGTTTTGGCAAAAAAAGCGTCACTGCCAGGAATCTCTCTCATTTTCGGAGCTGTAAAACATTGGCCTTGGAGTCCAAGAAGTTGTCCTCCCCAGTTGCGTTGAAAAATTGCTGCCCAACTTTGATCCACTTGCGTCATGCGAAGACCTTTTTGTGTGGAAGTTTGGTGAGAGGATGTACAGTGTACTGAACCACCTTGACCCTACTTGAACATCTTGAAACCTATCTTGGAACAATGTATGTGCAGGTGAACAGTTAGGAAACCATTTTAAGTTTGTAGGAACCGATCTGTGAACTATAGAGCCCATAGGAACCTATAGGAACCAGGTAGGAACCAATTTGGAACCAAATGGAACCAGTTTGTGCATGGAAGAGCTTGGAGATGTATTTTCGTTTGTTTTTGTGGTTTGTGGTGTTTTTGGATGTTGTTTGACCCATGTCCTAGGAACTTGATGTTGTGACTGTATTGGGTAGGAGTTTTGTAGGGTATTTGTGAGTTTGAGCTGAAGACGTTTTATTTGGAGAAGCTGGAAGAACGTTTTAAAGCTTGCGAACTCTTTTGAAGTAGTTTGAGAAGTTTGAGAACGTTTGAGTGTCACTGCGTTTTACTCTGCACGACTCTTCTAAGAAGAAGAGTGACTGAGCTGTCCAACCTGTGTGGTTTGGCTCCAGTCCGAGCTGTGAAAAAGAGCTGCCACGCCGCGCTCGTGTTTTCCCATGGTAGCGGAGCCATGAAATTTCTATAGAATCGCTGACACCACGGTCGTGTATAAAATTGCAGACGTTGGCACTGGATAGGTACCCCCAAACAAAGGATGGCCCTAAAACGCACCATGTTTCGAAGCTTATAAGTTTCGAGAGGAGATTGCGAGGAGGAAAATTTTCATCAGGATGAATAGTTGCAAGCCCTTGCGATGTCTGCTAGGCAGCAACGTCGCAAGGCAAGGTCCGGAAAAGCAGCCATTTTGATTCACATATCTGCCAACGCACGCGCGGATGCCTGCGGATTCCCCTGCGGATGCGGAAAAACCCTTGCAAAGGACCACTGCGGATGCCAAAAAACCCCAAAAAATGGCCGCGGATGCATTTCCGGCGTTTGAGAAATACAAAGTAATAGAAAGCAACCCGCCGTGCGGATGCCCAATTAATAGAAAGCAACCCGCCGTGCGGATGCCAAAGTAATAGAAAGCAACCCGCCGTGCGGATGCCCAATGGGGGTGTGGCACATATGTATGGGGGGGAGGGGGTTCTGCCGTTTTCCTCCCCTTCCCTCGGTGACGCCTTCGTGTTTGAGGAGTTCTCTTCTTCCACTTGCGGCTTGCCAGTGCCTCTTTCCAAACTTGGCCTTGCCACGCGTTGACTCCCCATCCGGTCTCGCCTCCCAGACTTGGCCCTGCCACATTCTAGGTTCCCATAAGGGGTGGTTTCTGCGAAACCGGTGCCTGCCACATGTTGACGTCCTCAAAGGCGGTTTCTTCCACAGTAGCTCCTGCCATGCGTGCCTCGGGCAGGCCTCGGTAAGCCTTGGAGCGCCTCGAATGCCAACAAACCTGCTTCATCATGGCCCCCAAAACAGGATCCAAAAAAACCAGTAGAAACATGGCGGCCAGAAAGGGACCTCGACTGTACAAGAAACAAAGTGGGACGCACAGAGAGAAAAAGCATGTATTAACACTTACGCTCATGCTAGTGCGTCGCAAATCTGCTTGCAAAACCTCTGCGGGCAGCAGCCAAATTCTCCGATGGCTGACCCCACTTTTGGGTCCAAATCTGGATCCCAAAACGGGGCCCAAGCAAAGACCTAAAAGAAGGAATGAAAATGTGATCCAATTCTGGACCCCATTTTGGGGTCCATATTTGGACCCGAAAATGGGGTCAGCCATCGGAGAATTTTCGCTGCTGCCCGCACATGTTGTGCAAGCAGATTTGCGACCCTGCAGCTTGAACATGAATGTCAACTCATACCTTTTTCTCTTTGTGCGGCCCAAGTCCGGTTGCTACTGTACAAGAAACAAAGTGGGACGCAG
>CAMXCT020005653.1:10000-12396 GCA_947184155.2 Cladocopium goreaui | reverse complement strand
GTTAAACTTTGCATTCAATTGGGAAGATCAACAAGGGTATTAGGGAATATTAAACTCCCACCCCGGATAAACTTTACATTCAATTGCGAAGATCAACAAGCGGATTCATGACTTCGTGGAAATTGCGTTGAAGAGTTTGCCGATTTCTAACGTTAGATGTATAAGGTAGGCATTTTGGACAAGAATCGGTTGGAAAGAAACTTTTGGAGTTTGAAAAGCTCACCCAAGCAGCTGGAATGTTTGTGTGCTTGTTGTTGGTGAATCGTTATTCTTGTAGGTATACCGTGTTGTCAGCACGCGGACTCGTTGGACGGGCCTCCAGGGAGTCGACTGAGCTAGTTGTTGACGCTGTGGAGGCGCTTCCGCCACGTCTGCATAAAGTATCGTTTTTTGTTCTGTACAATGATGTTCCGAACTCCGAATACGTGGACCCGGTGGAGGGGCCTCCAAAGGGTCAACCAAGTGAGGGGTTGACTCTGTGGAGGCTCTCCCACCGGGTCCACAGAAACTATTGTTTTTGGTTAGTTGTTGACTTCTTGTGATTTCTAGCAAGTTTACATAAAGTCCAACCGGGTCCACAGAAACTAATGTTTTTGGTTAGTTGTTGACCTTGTGATTTCTACCAAGTATACATAAAATATCGATTTTTGTTCTGTACAATTACGTTCCGAACTCCGAATAGGTGGGCCCGGTGGAGGGGCCTCCAGAGGGTCAACCAAGTGAGGGGTTGACTCTGTGGAGGCTCTCCCACCGGGTCCACAGAAACTATTGTTTTTGGTTAGTTGTTGACTTCTTGTGATTTCTAGCAAGTTTACATAAAGTCCAACCGGGTCCACAGAAACTAATGTTTTTGGTTAGTTGTTGACCTTGTGATTTCTACTAAGTATACATAAAGTATCGTTTTTTGTTCTGTACAAGTACGTTCCGAAGTCCGAATACGTGGACCCGGTGGAGGGGCCTCCAGAGGGTCAACCAAGTTAGGGGTTGACTCTGTGGAGGTTCTCCCACTAACAAGGGTATTAGGGAATATTAAACTCCCACCCCGGTTAAACTTTACATTGAATTGGGAAGATCAACGAGCGTATTAGGGAATATTAAACTCCCACCCCGGTTAAACTTTACATTGAATTGGGAAGATCAACGAGCGTATTAGGGAATATTAAACTCCCACCCCCGTTAAACTTTGCATTCAATTGGGAAGATCAACAAATGTATTAGGGTATATTAAACTCCCCCCCCCGTTAAACTTTACATTCAATTGCGAAGATCAACAAGGGTATTAGGGAATATTAAACTCCCATCCCCGTTAAACTTTGCATTCAATTGGGAAGATCAACAAGGGTATTAGGGAATAGTAAACTCCCACCCCCGTTAAACTTTACAATCAATTGGGATGTTGATGATGTTGATGATGTTGATGTTGTTGCTGATGATGCTGATGATGATGATGATGTTGATGAAATGAGGGAAAATTCGTCATCCGTTTGCCCAAACGAAATACACGGGGAATCTCACAAAACATTGGCCCTGCGCAGTCAAAACGCACTTTCCCGGGCAGCACATCCGTCCTGGCCGTAGTACTACTACTACTACTACTACTACTCCTACTCCTCCTACTACTACTACTACTACTTTTACTACTACTACTACGACTACTACTACTACTACGACGACGACTACGACTACGACTACTACTACTATCATTCGTATGGCACCTATCTCACTAGAATTTACCAAAGAACAGAAAACATCATTTTTTCGGGGGTGCGCTTCATCTCGCCTCGATGAAGCACAACCAAGTGCTTGGGAGCACAACCAAAGTCATTTATCGCACAAACATGAGCTTGGTTGCGCCCCCAAACGCTGGGTTGCGCTTCATCTCCCCTCGATGAAGCACAACCTTGGAAAATGATATTTTTTTATCTTCTTTGGTAAATTTATGTCATCCAGACCGTAGCATATTCTAACTTCGCGAAAAACGCGAAAAAAGCGAAAAAAGTATCAACGTCGGAAAAGCGAAAAAGCAAAGCAGCAAAAGCTAAAAAACACAAAAGCAGAATAAAAGGAGAAAAAAGAAAGGAAAAACACGGAGAGGCTCAAAGGGAAAAATGAAACAAGAGTTACATTTTTTGTTTTTTCACGCTTTCTTTCAAGTTTTTCGACAGGCAAAATAATCTATGGGGAAGACATAAATTTACCAAAGAAGATAAAAAAATATCATTTTCCAAGGTTGTGCTTCATCGAGGGGAGATGAAGCGCAACCCAGCGTTTGGGGGGCGCAACCAAGCTCATTTTTGTGCGATAAATGACTTTGGTTGTGCTCCCAAGCACTTGGTTGTGCTTCATCGAGGCGAGATGAAGCGCAACTCCGAAAAAATGATGTTTTATGTTCTTTG
>CAMXCT020005653.1:0-7500 GCA_947184155.2 Cladocopium goreaui | reverse complement strand
CTGGGGGGATGACAAGTTGTGACAAATTGTGACAAACCCCAAATCCAATTCCCTCTGCAAACCTCCAAGAATTGAAACACTCAAGAGAAATGAACACGTCAAGAAACTACATACTCCATCAATCTCCATCATATGCCTCAGGCTCTTTCAAAAACCCTTGAGGGCACTGAGTCCTGCTAAATTGATTCGAAACACTTTCGGGCGAAGCAGCGGGTCCCACCACCTGAGTTTTCAGCCACATCAGGGCTTAATTACGATCACATGCGATGCTTGATCAAGTCCATCAAGTTCAAAGATAGTCACAAGCACTCCGCATGTGGAACATCGGCCAACCCCAAAAATTGATCCATTTTTAGTACTCAAAAGTATCTAAAAGCTACTAAACTATCCACTTTTCAATGGCCCAGACCCGCACCCAAAATTCAAAATGTGCTAAGTTTGCCAGGATATGCCAGGATGCATAGTAGCTCCAACAGGCGTTGTAGGCGGTTCCCAAGCGCACCCCCATGAAGGTGCAGATGGATCCACTCAAAACACCCCAGGAGAAGCCTCGGACAAGGATCCATGGTCAACGGATTGTTTTTCACGGGTTTCTAGGGGATTTACAGTAACCAACCAAAATAATAGGGAACATAATAATGGGATATACATAATGGAATACATGATATATGGTGTATACTATATATATACATATATTTTAACTAACCGTTAACCAACATTCAGCTATGGCTACTATGGGAAACATCCATAAAGAATCATGTTTGTAACTACGGTTATATCTTATAGCCCATATGAGGCTATATGTTTATGGATCTTTGTGGTGTGTCCCACTTGGTAACTGGTTACAGCAGAAGCCATAGTTGTACCAGTAGTAGTGGAACAACCCACTTAGGGGACTTACAAAGCAGGGCTTCTAGTCTAATTGAGATAGAACCAACAGTTCAACAGTGCATGAGTACATTGGGAGATAAATACCAGTACCAATCATGTGGGATTGATTTACCAGAAATGCATGAGATTTACATCGCAAACATTTTAATATTGAGTTCATTGTTGGGTTTGCCACATTATCTTAGTTCTCCAAGTTGTGGGTAGTTGGGGGAACCATCCTGGGCAGAGGTGCGTTTGATGTCAGGGTCCTTCGCATTCAGAAGGTAAAACAACGTCAAAATGAACCTCAGCATTTCCACTGCCGCGCAATGCCAAGTTCGATAGAACTCTTCAATGTAATTTCTGACAATGACCGACCATAACTCTTTTTTACACACACACACATGATGTTATAAATGTGGCAATGGCACTGATTGTTTGAAGAAGAAGCTCGTCTTTGAAAGGATCCTCACAACTTGCAGCAAAGGTGCGCTACGCTTCCTATCAGCATCATGGACAGCGCAAGGTCAACATCCATGGCTATGGTCGCCATTGCTGACAGTTCGGTAGTTTGATTTGATTTGATTTCTGGAGAGAAAGAGAGCGTGACTTGAGGTTCTCGCACAAGCATAGGAAGGAATCTGGCACGCTGTCTTAGTGGGGCTCATCCAGTTCAAAGGAAACTGCTGGCCATCAGAAACAAAGGGCAGGTGTGTCTGAGGGATGGGGTAGGCTACGATCTTACATCAGAGTTTTGCAATGGCTGAAAATTCCACTACCCATCATCAAGCCAGTCATCGTTGGAAAGTTTCTAGCTGCAGCCACATTCTCCGCGTAGCAACGACACGCTTCAACACCAACACGCTTTGACACGTCTGTTGTTCCATGATCCAGCAGCTGGTGCTCATGTTTAAGCTGCACCTCTCCAGTAGCTTTTCCACTGGCACTCCAGCAACTTCTTCAATCGCCGCTTCCTGCCAGAAGAACTGAGGCGAAAATCGGAGAGTCGGAGACCCTCCAAATTTCCATTGGTTGCCAGCCATCACTTTGTTTTCAGCAATGAATTCAATGCCAGACGGCGTTGAGGCCCTTGCCAGCAACAGTTTTGGCAGCGCCGCGGCTTGAGCCTGCGACGGTTTCATGGGTTTGTTGCCATTCCAAGCCCCCCATTGAACTGTAGATATGTCTACCATCAACAAACCAATTTAAGTAATAAGATAAGTGAACACATTACATCACATTACATGAGTTGTATTGGTTCCATCAAGTTGTTTTTTTTACACAAACCAATTTAGCTAATGGCATCTGGGACAGTCTCCGGACGAGAGTCCGTCTTTGTTGACGATCCACAAGAATGAACCATCCCAAAGTGGTGGTTTATTGGGTATCCCCTACAAACGATGAAAATAATACCAAAATGAATTGAAATGGTTGATACTTGGGGATGATTTACTATCGTCAAATCAAATATTATACCCATGTCTATGGCGATGTTGGGGTCACCATTTCAGGAAACTTCCATATTACACCCGTAGTTTTCAATTTGATCCTCGTGTTTATACCGTACAATATGGATCACTATTTTTCAAATTACTTAAATATACCCATACTATCTACCCATATACCATACTATGTATCAAACTAGAATCAACTATATATGTACATGTACATATAGCCTCGTCCAGGCTTCTGGAACTGCGTAAACCTGAATTAGGTTGGTAAAACTTGTCCATTCCGTGACGAAATTTCGTCGCGGAATTAACAAGTTTCATTTGGGTCATGTTCATCATCATCATCCTCATCATCATCATCATCATCAAGGAAAAGAAGAAGAAGATAGAAGAAGAACGAAGTCAGAAGAAAAAGCAGACAGAAGAAGGTTAGCAGAGGAGAAGAAACGGATCACGACTAAGTGGCAATCAGGAACCGGTACATGAACATCCCAACCCACCCACCCCACCCAGCCGGGTGCGTAGCATCAACTGCTGCCGCAAGTTCACATGAACGTTAACATCCCACCCCACCCCCCCCCACCTCGCGTGTGCGTAGCATCAACTGCTGCCGCAAGTTCACATGAACGTTAACATCCCACCCCACCCCCCCCCACCTCGCGTGTGCGTAGCATCAACTGCTGCCGCAAATTCACAGCGTGTGCGTAGCATCAACTGCTGCCGCAAGTTCACATGAACGTTAACATCCCACCCCACCCCCCAATCGTATTCAGGTTTACGCAGTTCCAGAAGCCTGGACAAGCCTACATATACATATCCATATACATATACATATACATATACGTATACGTATACATATACGTATACGTATACATATACATATACATAATATACATATATAATCACATATATATATATACCATTATATACCACATTATACTGTACTATCCAATCTATCCCCTACCCACAAAAAAACCATGGGAACTGCGCCTCCACTTCTGGCGCCATGACGCTCCAGGCCGCTGCCGTGGCTGGACTCCGATGATCCTGCCATGCTGCTGTGGTCCCTAGGCAAACCCCGCGGGAAACGGAGGAACCATGGGTTTAACCATGATAATATAGGAAATCTCATGATAATATGGGTTAACCCATGATAATATGGATTAACCATCTGATAATATGTTAAAAATGGGGAAATCTCATGGAAAAAATCCGATGGACCATATTTAATGACAGAAATGGGATGAAATGGGGCTTCAAATTATGAAACAACCCTTTCCATTCTCGAATTTCAAGCCCGAAAAAATGGAAGCATCACCCAAAAGGCCAAGCAATGCGCCCGCACCGGTGAGTTCGGGGGAACTCGGTACGCGGCATACTCTTCGAAGGCCTGGACGGTTGGACAATGTTGGACAAAGACCGACCGAAGCTGCTGAAAGCCGAAGACCGACCCCACCTGTAAGCAGTCTTCCACCATGCTTTCCTAATTCAAAAGGGCTGCATCAAGATCATCAAGTCATATCAATTCCAAAATTTGCTAAAGCTGGGAAATGCGATCAAATTTATTCAAAAGTATCAACAAAAACTTACAGTGTGATACATTGTGGTCTTTCTGGTGAACCTTGCAACAAGTACAAAGCGCCTTCAAGTCTGGTATGTCAATCTCAGTGTTTTCGCCTGACGTCGGCATATTCAGCTGCACTCGATGTGTCTGTTGGTGTGTATGTGTGTGTGTGCATGACTGCATGACCTCATCATTTGCAATGTTCAGACATTTTTGGACAAAGAAATGGAGCAAAGGCGGCATAAAAGTGATTCCACTTGGCCAGATGTCTATACACTGCCGCTTTCGCCACCCACCACACATGCTGCCTGCATACCATGGGCGGGAAACCTGCACCGCAGCTTGACGAGCTGAAACTCTCCGGGATGATGGCACCCCTTGAAAAACCCTCCTGTGTCCATGAAAAAATCCTCCAATTAGTTGGATGAGTTCCCCATATTTCCCCCTTGAAAACCATTGAAAACCCCCACGAAAACAGAGAATTTCCCGATGTTTGATGAGTTTGATGAATTTTGATGACACCCCCGAGGTCAGTTTCGCCTCCCGAGGGGATTTGGGCGACGCACGGGCCACTGCACCTGGCCCTGGCGTCACCTCCCGCAAAGGGGAGCTGGGAACAGTTCCACCTCGCACGGGTACATCCCCAAATGGCAATTTTACCAGGGAAAATGAAGGAAAATAAAATATACCCTTCAAAATCTTCAATAGTTTCAGACAAACCCAACTTTGCAAGTCGGATCCAGTCGACTTTGAGATCTTGACGACAATGCTCTGCAGGCGGACCAGGGCCTAAGACTTCAACCAGAACTCTGTGGTCTGGAACAAAATCTAACAAACCATAACAAGTCCAACATTGTCTCAAAAAAAACATCCCAATATCCCAATGTCATACTCCACAAATTTTCATATCCCAGCGGTCCCAACATCCCACTCGCCAAGGCCGGATCTACGCTGCTGCTGTGCAAAGTTCACCTCAAAAAATGGTTGAGCACAGGATTCCCCGTTGATTGTGACATTCCCCGGTATATAACGGTTAGTATAATCCCCGGCCCGATATTGGGGAACTGTGTAATATGATCTACAATAATTGAATAATAGTAATAACAATAATTAATTCTCAATAATTATTCATAATCATATCTTATATAAAAAATAAATAAAGATAATATACAAATCCCGTATCATATCCATTCATATCCTATAATCATCAACCAACCAGGGTTTTGTGCAACCTTTTTATCAAAGTTCTGCGCCTTCGCATTGGCCTTGGGCACTTCCTGTCATGTTGAGAGTCAAAAAAACACGTGGCATGTTGCGGAAATTGCACACTGGCACTATGTTCTCAACGGCGCCAACTTGTCGTTCCGGTGCGTGGGAAAGTTCTTCCCAACAACGCATGGCGAATCAAACGAGCCTCCGGCACATTTTCATCGTGGGCCTCAGGCATGTTACAACTGCTCCACAGGGGTCATTGTGCAATTTCCAGCAGAGTATCTGAACCCATCCATTTGGAAGCAACCAACCATGTTCACAAAATCCGTCCAAATTTGTGTGACCCATAGTAGATAGGATTTACACCAGTGTGACTGTGGTGCAACAACATGACTCAAACACCGCATGCACATTCTGCATACCATGTGCCACCATGCTGATTTGAGAATCCTAACACGTTCAAACAGAGTTGCAATATTGGATCCTGTGCAAAACGAATCCAACATCCTGAAAAACAAGGTTTTGGAACAATTTGATCTATCATGATCTATCATATGGAAACCAGCTGGCCCAAAAGCCTTGCTTAAAACAACCAACATACGTCGGACCCGGGGCCTTGTCGACCGCCGTCTTTGGCTCGCGCAAGGCTTTCGCCTGCTGCCATGCGGCCAGCTCCGCCCGCATGTTGCGTTTCCCTGCGAGTTTTGACGCAGAAATGGCGTCATGGAAAAGAAACCCAAAAAAAAAGGAAAAACCTCTACCACAATGGGATGAACTACTGTTCGATTTTCTGAAAGGAATTACTATATTATATGACTATATTTGCGTAATTTCTCGTTCCATGTCAAAACATGCCCACCTCGCATGTGAAACTCCGAAGGGCCATGGCCGCTACTCAACTGCAACATAGACATAACAAACGAGGACGAATGAGCACCTGCGTGGAAACAACGCACTGACAACCCAAACCTGTTGCGGTTGTGAAAAGCCTCTCAATATCTTGGCGAAATTGCTGCAAACCATCATACTGAAGCACCGCTGCCACACATGTTGGAACAGTAAGAACACTAGTGCAGTTCCCGAAGTTCACACACAAGCGGTTTTGAGCACATGGAAGCATGAAAGACACAACAACAAGCGCACTCAGCAAGGTGCTCAGTGTCATTTACATTCGGGACAATGCACTCGAGACAAAGGATACGCCAAAATTTCACACAGTTTGGGAGTGATGGGGGTGGCTGAAATTCCCATGCTGCAAAAGACACCCAAGCAACAAAGGCAAACGAATATTCTTCATATGGTATTAGAATTGGAGAAAACCACACCCTCCCCACACCACAAAACTTACCACAATGATTTGTGATTGAAAATGACGTTTTGCATCGAAGCACTTTCGGGTGCATCATTCTCTTCAGCATCATCCTTGGGTTTGCAGCAAACCGCCAACTCCATTTGGACAAAATACAGAGGCAAATATGGTTTCGATGGTGGGAAGCACCCTGTACACTGCCAATTTGCCAAGCAGAACGAATGGTCTGTCGGAAATGTGCAAGTGCCATAGAGAATGCAAGCGTGACAAGATGAGCCGCCAAAGGCCAATTAGCTTCAAATCCAGTGATGGAATTCCAGGCAATGCCTGCAAGTTGGGAGCTGTAGATCAAATCTAAAATGCACTTCTCAGGGCTCGTACAAAAGTTCCGTTGCCTTTACCTGGCATGGCTCTCCTTGCAAAAGGAAAGGGATGATGCCTTTACCGGCCTTTACCATCAAAATTATTTATCACCATGACAGAATCACCAATCATGAACACACGGACTGCTGACCATGGTTTAATCTGACTTGGCCAGCGCAACGCCATGCCATGTTGTGGCAATTTCCACTAATCTTCTGGAGGCTTTGTGACGCAGCACTGGAGATGAAAAAACGTGGGTTTCCTTGTTGGCAGTGGCACGTTGCATTTTGCATCGCATTTGATTGTGCTCACAGAATTCCAACTCCTGCCACGATTCTGGTGCTGCTTTCGTCCCGTGGAAATCGATTGGGGATCATCCCAGGGATTGAAACTGAACATTGGGTCAATATGTTGCAGATGGTGAACAAGAAGAACATTGCTGAACATTGCTGAACATGTGTGCAATTTTCAGGGCTACTGCATGTGTCATATTGCTCACGTTGGCTTGAAAATGGACAGATCCTCCCCTCCCGTACCAATTTTGTCCCCTTAAAAATGCGTAGGTAATTGTGGTGGTTTGTGGGGTTCAACGATGTTCAACGTGCTTCCCAATTTCTTGGCTGTGGCACCCCCTTACCCCAATCCACTCAGTGTCATCCAACCTCTAGGGCTCAGCTGTGAAAATGTCTATCAAGGCGGGTTTGCCTCCGAAATGTGTAGCGACATAACAC
>CAMXCT020005652.1:0-12397 GCA_947184155.2 Cladocopium goreaui | reverse complement strand
TATATATATTATATTTAAATAAATATATTATTATTTAAAAAATATTATCGACCTTCCAATAAATATATAATAAATAAATATATATATATATTTTATATGATCTTTCCTGATCATAAATTAAAATTAAAAAAACATTGTTAAAATTTGTTATTTTTCCCATATAAAATTATAGGGCCTTCAAATTTTTAGGTGCAAAATTAAATAACAAATTTAATGAGTAATTTATCAAATAATCAAATATATGGTAATAGAATATATTCCCATTATATAAAATTTATGTTTATAAGAAATTTTCGAAACCCTTTATATATGGAAATGACCTGCGGCAAAAATCACAGACATCTGCCGTCTGCGATCTGTGCGCTAGCAGCTTTGCTGAGGCACAGCTGAGAAAGGGAATCCAACAACTCCCCAGACTGGCCAGGTTGCTTCCTGTCCTGCAAATAATTTGAAGATATTAAAACTAACAAAAAGGTATGACCTCAGCCTCCCCAAAAGGAGGTGCTTTGAACCTTTCGCCAACAAAATCATTGCCGCTTCAGCCATAGCTTGGTAGCTGAAACACACCTGGTGGGTCTGAATTAAACAAGTTCACCGTCTCGACTCAACGGACTGCCCCAGTGCTGCCCATGCGTGGCAGGCGTGGCAGCAGGAGCTATGTACAGCTGCGTGTCAGGCTGGCTCGACTTGGTCAATCCTTCAGTTTCGTCTCTTTCTTCTTCGACCTCGGAAATTCATCAGAAATGGATCAGACTGATGCAATCTTGGAGAGCTGTTGGTGTTTTTTCGGCTGAGAGCAGAAGAATCTTCCCTGGCTGATGGCTTGCTGTTAAGGCTTCCTACAACGTTCCGGGCCGTTCCGGGCCAACCATGTCTCATAAATCTGAAAGACACCTCTTGGGGTTTGTTCCCCACACCATCTTTGACAGAAAGGTCATTGTCAGTCGGTCATACTCTTGTCCAGGACTTTTCCCAGCAACAAGAAACAGGCAGCGAAGAAATCTGAGTGCCCATGCAGCATGCCCATTAGAACCTCAGTGAATGAACCAGTCACGCCATTTCGGGAGCACCCTGTCGAAGAACCCCAATCTGCCCAAAATTGAGATTGTCTGATCCCCAGTATGGTATGAATATAAACTGACATGAAATGACATGAAATGGTATGAAGTGATATGGATAAAGGGGATCATGAAAACTTAATCTTAAGTAAACCATTCCCATTTTGTGTCAAATATATTCCTTTCAGTATAGCCAGCCCTCTCTAGGCGGGCAATTGACGGTAGGATCATAACAGTTCATAACATGGCAAACGATGTGTATAGCCCACTTGGAGTGGTAGCAGTGATGACCACAGAAATTGTATATCATGCGGTTTCCCACTTGTATAAGTATAGATATACGTATGGGTTTGTCTGAACATAGGGAACCCCAAATACCATGGTATACCATGGTTTATCATCATTCTCCCTACAAAGATTGTCATCTTGGTGTTTACCGACTTTTTTTTAACAAACCATGAACAATATCAAACAAAATCAAAAATATGGTTGGCTGTGGTCCCTAGATCTCACCCACCATCCGCCAAAGATTTCATCAAAGTTGCATCGAAAGTCCAGTAAAAGTTCAGTCCACACAGGATTACCTGTGAACCAACCTCGGCCACCGTGGCATCAAGTGCTCTTGCCAAAAGCAGGGGTAAATATGTTTAGGTTTTTTTAACATGAAACATCGGGGTTAGAAACGTATTTTCTCCAACAGTGAAATTTTGGGTATCCATGGGTAATTATTATCCCATATCCAACATTTTGTGGAACCCAACTGCTCTTGTGAATCGCTGGTGACCCCGGAATCCCAACCTGCACAAGACATGGCAGAAACCCATGTAAGTCTTGACGTGACAAGGGGAACTTCTTGTTATCCACCTTCAACAACTTTGAAAATTGCTGACTTCATGATCTTCATCTTCATCCTCATCCCAACCTCTTACCTTTCATACTTTCCACCAATGAGTGCCCCAAGATGCAGCGCTTCACAGCCGTGGCCTTTTTCCAATTCCACACCCAGCTCCAACAGCTTCCGCTTCCGCTGGCTGGGCAACGTGCCCTTGCAAGCCTTCAGCTTCTGGGAGTACAACCAACGTCCAAGGTGGCCCGGGATCTGCCTCGTCGTGTGGGGAGAGATACAGTAGGACTCAACAAAAAAAGGCGCCCTTGAACACATGGCTTTTCTGAAAGAGGCCATCAAATTGTATGTTTGATCGCAATTCCAAGAACGAACTTTCTGAATTGACAACGAAGCCATCGCAGCCACAAAACCTGGTAACAGCAGAAAAGATCCAAACAATGGCCCAAACACCAAACCTCTTAAAGACTCCTCTATCATATTCTCACTGCTGACCCGTAGAGGGAGTTCAATCATACAGAGTGATATTATGACAGACCCCCAAAAAATATGGTATGTATGGTGGCAATAGAGACCAACATGTTAAAAAACAGGTTGGTTAAACATCATGGTGTCGTCTTTCCAACTCCCAACAGCCCCAACAGACACGATGATCATAGTGCCAAATATCTGGGTCAAGCGCCAAATCTGGGGGCCAAGCTGCTGAGAGCCCTGAAAAGTCGCAGCTACCTCGACATGTCCTTCCAGCTCCTTGAAGCGACTCAGGGCTCTGAAGTGGCACTGCCAGTTGGCCTGCGACAGGAGGTGGGGTTGATGCTGTTGGTTATGGGGAAAAAACCACCAGCAAATGGCAATCTTGCGGGGGAATATGAGGTTGTAACCATTTGGAAACCAATGGATGAAATGTCATGAATGTGGTTTTCTCAAAATTCTCCAACACACCCAAGTCTGCTTTTCCAGGCTTGTCCTCCATGTCTTTCTTGGTGAACTATCTGCAGTTTCTTGTCGCTCGCTAGACAAGCTACACAAATTGCCTCCTTCTCAGACCGTCATGGGTGGTGAATGGGTAACCTCCTCCTGACTCTTGCTGAAAACTTGTGGAATAGGTGATCTGAGTTTGACAGCCTGACAGCCCACAAAATGGGATGGTGGATACCAAAAATGCACAAACAATATCAAACCACATTTTTTCTGGGTCATATTCTTGGTCGCATAGACTGCTCATTATCAGTCTGATTATCAGTGAACATCTTCCCCGAGTCCTACCCGCTGGTAAACTAACATAGCTATAGACATGGACCATTTATGATTGATTTACCTATAGAAAATGATAATTTTCCATAGTTATGTTACATTGTTATGTTAATGTCATAATGTACCAGAGGGTACCAGTCCCCAATGGCCTCCTCCTCTTCCATCTCGACTCCCATCCGAAGCAGCTGCTGCTTCTGCTTTGGCAGCAGCCCTCCATGCAGCGCACGGCGGCGTTGGGAGTTCAACCAAGAGCCCAATGCCAGAGCTCCTTCCACGTGATCTGCGGGCACCTGGCTCCATGGCAGGATGGCTATCTTCATCACCCAAGTGTCAAGCTGAAGCACCGGGACAAAATATCGCTTTTCCAAGAGTATATTCCACAATTCTGCGGAAAACACACCCAGACCTTCAAAAAAAATAGCGGCACATAACAGCAGAAAATAACCAGACATAACATGTTAGATATCATTAGATTAGATACCCTACAATCTACAATGTGGGGCCCCCCAGTTATAAATTGGTTTATAAACCCCATTAAGTATAGTTACAAATATCATAAACCATAGTTATTGGAGTTATAAACAAACTTAAGATATCCATAGATCCTAAGATCATTGATCCCACCCCCAGCCCCTTTTTTTCGCATCCCAGGAACATCTGTATGACCTTCGCGCCCTACGAAGCGCTGCAAGGCTTCAACGTAGTCCTCCCACTGCGCACTACGCTGCTGCAAGGAGACGCCCAGGGCCTGGAGTTGCTCTACACCTGGGCCGTGGAGTATATGTGACATATCTCATTATTAGAGATTTCATTATTATTATTAGTAGTATTATTGTGAGTTAATATTATTATTGCCTATGATTTATTATCATTGTGATTATTATTATCATTATTATAATGTTGATGGAGATGTCGGTAAAAACAAACGTTATTTAAATGATGATAGTACAGCATAAAAAAATGACGATCGTAGATTAATACTTTTAACATATTATATTTTTAAAATCATAATTAGTGCAAAAGTATATCATGATTCTCGATGGTAAAATTGTGATTTATCATAATGATATGATGTTAGCAAGAATAAATACCAATAACTACCAGGTATATACGTGCTTGCTGATTATTGCAAAAACACCTTTACTACATTTTACTACTACATGTTTACTAGCACCATCACGATCATCATTGTCATGATGATGGTGATGATGATGATGATGATGATGATGATATTCTTGTCAGCAATAGTGCGCATCATTAATGCTACCATTGCCATGCTACCATGATTAATAGATTGTTGTAATGATCGTTCTCATCATCATGAAAGTTCTCTGATGTGTTTTCCTTCCTTTAAAAAGAAAACAACTCCCAGTAACCATCATGATAGTGATGCGCCCAGGCATATTATGCAAAATGTTAGGTATAGGTATAAGGTTCATTTTGAAATAGTTGCGACATGCTATATTAATATATATATATATATTCCTCAATGTAAGACAAACACAAATTCACCTGTAGAGTGCTATACCGCTACAATGGAAGGACTTCTTGTGATTGTCCAGCTGCAATCAAACGTCTCACAGTGCGACGTGTATGTCACTATTTACAGATGTACATATATACTAATATATATATATATATGCACTATATATAATATATATTATATAATATATATATATATACATACATACATACATACATGCATGCATGCATACATACATATATATATATATCAGTATAATTCAGTATATATGTATAGTACATATGTGTATATAATATAGTATATATATAGTATTAGTATGGGCTATCTATCCAGTTTTGCAATACAGTGTCCATTGCTGAATGATGGGGTTTGACATGATTCGAATACCGACTTATGCATCTCAAACTGGTTGTCCAACGACCAGTTCCAAGACTTACTTCAACTAACGTTCCCATCTGGGATTGGCTAAAACTTGTGACAACTCACACGTGGATCAGCGAAAAACTGCCCCAAAAATCCTGATTTCGGGGTCCTAATCCAAAAAAACTATCACCCCATTGATCAAAATCACAGATTTTCAATGATTTTGCAGATAGATTCGGTTTTTTGTCACCATCTCCACAGGTGGCCGATGGTTTTTCCATCACTGAGGCACGTTCTGGCGCCAGCTTCCCCAACTTCCAGCGCGAGCGCTGCGCGTCCAACCAGCTTCCCAGGAGCTCATCACCTTCTACGCAACGTCCGGGAACGTCACTGTGACCTGACCATGGCGCACAATGGCGCGGGATGCGATGCGACCGTCAAACTTCAATGAATTCAGCTGGGATCACTTTGCAAGTACGTCATTTTACACCATTTTTCCATAGGCTTTGGAGAAAAAAGAAACTCATGTACAAACGTCAAAGAACACGCACACATCGAAATTCCCACTCTATCATTGGTTCAACGTTCCTTCATGTTCACAGTATTTTTGCCCCACCTTCCCGTTGAATGAAGGTTTGCAGTGCGAGCACTTTTCCTTGCCATCTCTCCTCACGGCTCTTCCCAGGTTCCAGGTTGACTCCAAGCTTCTCCAGTAACTGCTGGTGGCTTTTAGGCAGCTTACCCTGCTTGCACTTGGCGCGTTGTCTCTTCAGCCAAGTGCTGGAAGCCTCATGTGGGGAGCTGCGGAGATGGCTATACATCTCTACATGGAAGTCGAGGTGAAAGGATAGGCTTCACATATCTGAACGATTTGGGATCTATATTCCGTAAATAGTATGGGTCGTTGTTTGATGACACTATACCGACTATACCATACTATACCAACATTTGGACCTATAGGCTGGGAATCTGATTTCATCCTTTGTCAAGCTGCGTTTCGCTACAGCGCGCCTCAACGTCAGCCCCTCTCTCGCGGGAATAGAACGCGAGCAGCTGTTTGTAGTTCTTTCTGAAGTCCTCTGGGATGCTTGGGGCGACTGGAGCCGCAATAGGGAAATCCTTTCAATGTAGGATTCAACAAAGACTAGAGTCTCCATCACACGCCTTTGTTTCAATCACATGCTGTTTGATATTTTATGATATTTATATTATTTTTATAGTATAATTAATCATGTATAATATAGGATATCGCCAAATATCAATTGATATCTCAATCCATCGACACCGGATCTGCCCGGTCCTCATCTTTCTCTAGCAACTTGCCATCCAAAGTTTCTTCGAAGGAAACCCCCAACTCCGCCAACCGGTCAAAGCGTTCCGCCTCCAAGCGGCCTTGTTGCGCATCGTCCACCTGATCTCATACCCAGTCCCTGTTGATGGGGGGATTCGTATGGCTTTCCTATGATGTTCGGGTTCGAACCTTGCACAGTCCCTGCTGATTGGTGATTTCGCTTCAATCCTTGGGGGATTCCCAGCATGCCCACCTGTCTGTGCAGCCACGCTCCCAGTGCCACTCCCGCTTCCACGTGGCCGGATGGAATCGCCAGATGGCCGTCACGGAGCTTGACGGCTGACAGAAGGTCGGCCTTGAAAGTCCAATCCGAGAAAGTGGACGACACACCTGAGACACTCAGAAACTGATGGCCCCTGGGAATATCATAAAACTACGAAGATGGTGTATATGTATGCCTGTATGTGTTGGTATGATGATATATGTATATTTTAATTTACATACATTTATATATGAATATATATATATATACGTATATAATCATGGTTATATTTAGCTAGGATTCTAGGATTATATGTATGTATATATGTATATATATTTATAGATGGATATCAATGCAATATTAGAGACCTCTCAAGCAACAAACGCCCTCTTAAATTGATTGAAACCACGCTTCAAGATTTTGCCTAAATCTTGTAGGATCTTGCAGGTGAATGCAGGTGATGTCTACATTACACAAATCATGAAACATCATAAACCCATCCTGAAGCAAATTGAACACATCACAACATATCAAAACTAAAATCACATTGAATGAGAACGAATGAGCGGATAATGCATGATATAGAGATGCATAGAGGATATACACCAGCAAATCCCAGCACAAGTTTAGACATTCACCCAGTGGCTTGCGCTTACAATCTTCAGTACGTGGGCAAGCACCCGTCGCGGGATGACGCAGCCATCGCTCACCAGGTCCCGAATTTCCGGAGGCCATTCCTGCGAAGGCAGGTCCTTGTTGAGGGCCACTGAAAGAAGAACCACTTGTCTCAGACTTTGAATCATCAAGGGATCTTCGGCAACTAGAGCGGCCAGCACCAAAATCAGCAAGATCTCACTGGCTTGGGTCTTGTCGTGAAGAACTAAGATGGATCCATAGTCGTGTGATGGTTGGTCTGAAAGTTTACTGACGAGGCCAATCATTCTGCCAACATGCAAGCTGCTAATCTTCCCAGGAGCAGCAAATGCTGCCTCAACAGCAGGCGCACTTCGATTTTCCAGGATGATATATACGCTGCTGACTGCCACCGACTCTTCAGCAGCAAAGAGCTCCGAATAGCCATACCGATACCTTTCCGAGGTGTTCATTTTAGCGTGTATAAAAACAGGCTTCACTTTGTTTCCTGCTTCACACAAGCCACCCAGCGAAGCATTCAACTCCTGAGCAGCCTCGTTTTTGGGAAGGAAAGCGTACAGGCTCTGTGCTGGATATCTTTGCAGGAAAGATATGATCGCCTCCGCCTGGTGCTTGGGGCTTCTAGCCCTGAAGTTCCTCCCTAGCTCAGCCGCTGTCCAAGGCCAAATCTTGACTGGACGCAGAAGGCCCCGTTGCACAGCAGCCGATCTTGGCAAATGAAATGCAACTGGGCCGCAATCTAAAGACTTGGCGATGTCAGAATGAAGCCCTCCGTATTTCGGCACTTTCTTGGTCGGCCACTGGCAACAAATCCCTGCACTTGACAAACACAGCCTGTGACGAACTGGCAGATACTCATCGTCAAACATGCCATGCAAGGGTCGTTTGCTCAATCGATTGAATGCAGTGCTCAAGAAATTGTCGTCAATCATCACATCGACTCCCAAATCTTGCGTTTCTTCCAATACTGACTTGAAAAGGTCATAGTATTGGCCAAACAAAATGACAACCTTGCGGCGACTTTCACCCTTCAAGAAATTTACAAGTTCTTCGCGTCTGTTGGCAAGCTCAGAACCATCCTCTGTTGTTACACTGCCAGGGTCTCCCTTCCAGTTGGGACCCAAAATCGAATTTCGCTTATTCAAACAGAACATTGCCAGGCCGTCAATTGCCGCAGCAGACCATGTGGCATTAGCATCGTCAGGATGATCCGTAACAACCACAATTAGCTGCAGAGTCATTCCGAGGCGAAGCATGGCCTTCAAGACCTCTATGCCAACTTGTGGCAAGCCAGTATGCTCGGGCATCATGACAGTAGCCCTGGCACTTTCTTGCTTCATCCAGGTTTGTAACACCATATTGGCTGCGTATTGGTGAATCGATTCCAAGCTATTTGGAATGGCATCATAGGCGGAAAATTCGGTGAATGACACGGGTTGCAGTACTTGGCGAGCCAAGTGCAATGGGACTGACTGCTCAGCCAAATCAGTCCAAATGTGCGACTCCTTCTCCATTTCTGTCCTAAGTAAAAAGCAGGGCCGCACGTGACAATGGAAATTCAAAAAAACGTATTGCAGACATGCAATGTATTCCATGATATACTATACTTGTTCAATGTCATGAACATATGCTTTTATTTGGGATAGAGACACCGGTGGGTTTTGCCACATCATTGGTTTTCCTTTACTTCGACCAGTTTGAGGGATTTGGATATATCCTATGACATCCCCAATTTCGACGCTATGCCAAGTGTCATGACCTCTTTGACCTCATCAGGAGAGAAGCGACGCCACTCTTCTCCACCATCCAAATCCTGGGACTGGGGAGCATCTGGCCGGTCAAACACGTCCGGTCTGGGCAACATCAAACTGACTGACCTCGGGGAAAAGAAGGTTGATTCATGTTAATTCATGTTAATTCCTGATTGGGAGCTCGAACATGTGAGGCTCTTGCCAAACCTTTTACGACGCAGGGATCCATCACCTGTGCTCCAGAAGGCTGATCTCAGACCATGCGGGGAATCCCGGAAGCCCCCAACAACGTTGCAACGTTGGAAGAGGAGATCTATGGAGATCTGTTTGGCAAACCATCACTACAAACTACAAATTTGTTAAAGTGAATCTCTGTGCACGTCAAATCAGGGTGATATGCCACCAAGAGTCATCACTCCTGGGAAAGGCCTTCAGAATCCTCGCTTCTGCTGCACGCCAGTCAGGGACCGCAACCTCTTGCAACACCTCCAGGGCATTGAATTTCTCCAGTCCCTCGAAAAATACCACAGAGTTCATGATCATCATATTTGGTATACTAAAACAAATAGTATTATCTAATACTAAATAATTTGGTTGTGAATATTTAGTTTACTCTACAGTACAGTAGTTTTGCTCTTCTCCCATCAACGTCATCACCTCTGGCCGAAAGGGCTGCGAGGTGACGTAGGCTCGCAAGCGCTGCTGCATGTCCCGCGTGCCACCGATTTTGTAGTAGGGGCTGCGACTGGCTGGCTGTCCATCAGGGGAATATCTCAAGCACAGCAGGTAGATAAAGCCTGAGACTGTTGGGATAAACCACGACAAACCCATTGGAGAAACCGCAGCGTTGCTTTTTCGGATGGATGGATGGATGGGTGGTTGGACTTGGATAGGGTTGTGAGACAAACTTCAATGCACGGCAAAACCGATTTGTTTTGCGTCCTTTTGTTTTTTAAAGTCATTCTTACACTATCCAACATTCCACCAACATGCCTGCATCTTCCATCAACATCCGGAAACTGCTTGTTGTACTCATCTTTTGTCATTATCTTAATCCCCAAGAAACACCCGAGTGACTGACCTGGATCAAGCTGCCCAACCCCCAGCTCCCCCACAGCCGCCCCAGCCTCGACTGCAAAGCGTTTGAATTCCTCCGCGCACCATGGCAATCTCATCCTTTTTCCTGGGGAGAAACTGTGGGAGTCCCTTGGAAAGCACCGGTGGTGAGATGAGCGATGCCAAAAGTTGGCACATTCCTTAGCCACCATTATCATCATTGTCATCCATTACTGTCACATATTTTTTCACTATCCCTGTCAGTCACTGTCACCATTACAATTGCCATCCCCAAATTAAAATAGATCGGGGAACAAAAATAAATGTTAGTAGAAACTCATCTTCCAACCCCCCATTTGGCAGGGTCTGTGTAGTTTGTTGGGAGGGTGAAGGGCAATATCAGTATGCTTGTCATCCCTTCACTGGTTGGTAATCTCAACCACCCTCAGGCAGATCTCAGCCAGTCACTGCCAGCAACCAATCTCCATCGAAATTTCCACTAACATCTGGTTATGACTAACATAGCCATGGAAAATCACTATTTTTAATAGGTAAACCATCTATAAATGGGCCATTTTCCATGGCTATGTTAATGTTAAATAACCAGAGGGTAACATCCACTAACAAAAATACCTGGTTCATCTGGGATTTGCAAATCCGATCAAATCCGCTGTACCTAACAGAACTCTCCAATAGATTCATCAAGGGAACATCAACCAGCCAAATGCCCAACTCCTGACTGTTGGACTATCAAGGCTTATCTGGACGCTCTGAAATTCCAGGTTTAGAAGGTTAGAACACATGGGATTTGGAGATGGCACATTTCGGAAAACATATCCACATCAAAGCATCAAAGTAATCATCAAAATACAGTTTTATCATATCCGCCGACCCCGGCCGATGCAAGGGGGAGCGCGTAAGGGAAGAAGATGGAAATTAGGTGGTGTTTTGCTGTTTCGGAAGCGTTTCGAAACAGTAGGCCCAGCCATAATATTGTTTAGGCGATTCTGGGGGATTCGGCCGAAACAGCTGGCCCAGCTACGGGAGATTCTGGGGGATTCGGCTGAAACAGTTGGCCCAGCTAGGATTCTCGAAGTAGGATCTAAACTAGGATCTAGATCTAGATCTAGGATTCTCTAGGATTTCAGCAGGGACGTTAGGCAGGTTTCTGTAATATTGTTTAGGCGATTCTAGGGATTCGGCCGAAACAGCTGGCCTAGCTACCGGAGATTCTGAGGGATTCGGCTGAAACGGCTGGCCCAGCTAGGATTCTCGAACTAGGACCAAAACTAGGATCTGGATCTAGATCTAGGATCTGGATCTAGATCTAGGATTCTCTAGGATTTCAGAAGGGACGTTAGGTAGTTTTCTGCCGCGATTTTTCGTTATTTTCGGCACGAAATTAGGTGGTGTTTTGCTGTTTCGGAACCGCTTCGAAACAGCAGGCCTAGCTGTAATATTGTTTAGGAGATTCTGGGGGATTCGGCCGAAGCAGCTGGCCTAGCAAGGATTCCCGAAGCCGCGATTTTTCGTTATTTTCGGCACGAAATTAGGTGGTGTTTTGCTGTTTCGGAACCGCTTCGAAACAGCAGGCCTAGCTGTAATATGTTTAGGAGATTCTGGGGGATTCGGCCGAAGCAGCTGGCCTAGCAAGGATTCCCGAACTAGGATCTAGATCTAGGATAGATCTAGAGATCTAGATCTAGGATTCTCTAGGATTTCAGAAGGGACGTTAGGCACTTTTTTGGCGTGGTTTTGGAACTAGTTCGTCCTTCAGAGCCATGGTGTTTTCCTGCCGGGAGCTGCTTTTATGCTTTTTTCGATGTTGTTTTCGGAAGAAGGTTGTTTTTCTAGGATTTCAGAAGGGACGTTAGGCACTTTTTTTGCGTGGTTTTGGAACTAGTTCATCCTTCAGAGCCATGGTGTTTTCCTGCCGGGAGCTGCTTTTATGTTTTTTTCGAAGTTGTTTTCCTGCGAGCGGGCGCAGGCAACAGAAATTCTCGAAAAATGTTGTTTTTCTAGGATTTCAGACGGGATGTTAGGCACTTTTTTGGCGTGGTTTTGGAACTAGTTCGTCCTTCAGAGCCATGGTGTTTTCCTGCCGGGAGCTGCTTTTTTCGAAGTTGTTTTCCTGCGAGCGGCCGCAGGCAACAGAAATTCTCGAAAAAGGTTGTTTTATGTTGTTTTATGTTGTTTTTCTATGTTGTTTTATGTTGTTTTTCTAGGATTTCAGAAGAGACGTTAGGCACTTTTTTGGCATGGTTTTGGAACTAGTTCGTCCTTCAGAGCCATGGTGTTTTCCTGCCGGGAGCTGCTTTTATGTTTTTTTCGAAGTTGTTTTCCTGCGAGCGGGCGCAGGCAACAGAAATTCTCGAAAAAGG
>CAMXCT020005651.1:0-12412 GCA_947184155.2 Cladocopium goreaui | reverse complement strand
ACATACATACATACATACATACAGCTACATACATACATACATACATACAGTTACATACAGTTACATACAGTTACATACATACATACATACAGTTACATACATACATACATACATACAGTTACATACATACATACATACAGTTACATGCATACATACATACAGTTACATACATACATACATACACATACAGTTACATACATACACATACAGTTACATACATACACATACAGTTACATACATACACATACAGTTACATACATACAGTTACATACAGTTACATACATACAGTTACATACAGTTACATGCAGTTACATACAGTTACATACATACATACATACATATATATATATACATACATACATATTTACATATTTACACACACATACATACATACATACATACAACCATAAATAAATAAAAAATAATAAATAAATAAATAAATACATACATACCTACCTACATGGACACACACACACACACACATACATACATACATACATACATATATACATACATACGTACATACATACATACATACATAGATACATACATACATACATACATTACATGACATGTATTGGTGTACATGTCATGTATATGTAAAGGTTTTTCTGCACATTGGAACCTGGATTGCAATTTACAAGTTTGATATGCAAAACGTGTTGGTCTGATTCGACGGTTCTTGTATTACCATGTTGCAGCCAGTTTGATATTAGAGTCTGCCAAGGGATCATTGCAATGAATTTCAATGACAATATACTCTGACTTTGCACGTTGCTGTTTACAGAACTTTGTTTGTATCCCTTGCCATGCATGTAACAGTGGGACAACGTTGGAAATAACAATTCGTTCTGACCAACAAACTAAGCTAGGAGTGGGACACGTTTTTTTCATGTGGAAAATCAACATACAATGAATATAGTGGGTGTTGGTATTGAAGTTTAGCTAACCATAGGGGTTTAACTCATTGCAAATGTGGTTTACTTTGGGCACGCTGTTCTACACAAATTTCCCTAGATATTATTCTGTACTACTTAAAGGGGTTCCTATTTGATTGACTTGTAAACAAACTCCTATACACATGAGCAAAGCTAGGATGCAACCCGTTGAACGCACGTTACTCTTCATCACTTTTCTACTTACGCAATACCTTTTCATGCACTGCATAGTTTGTGTTTGCAATTTTCACCTTTTAAGTGGGAATGCAATACATTCCTGTTGAAAAAACACTCTTTATCATCATGGTCAGCCAAGGGCATTGGCAGTGGCAATAAATGACGCATATTAAAGTATTGTATTGGGTAATTTAGGAAAACAATCACGGAAATTATGCAATTGAAATCCGTGGCACAACCAAACCAACATCACAATTTTTTTCGTACAATTCGGAATTCACTTATGCTGTTTTCTTCCCAACTGCGGTCGTAATAGTGAGGCCCAGCAAGCAGCTGCACACACAAAAACATCAGCTAGACCACATCTACACCTTCATGACTCGAATAATTCAATCAAAACAGAAAGCAAGAACTTATGCTAACACCTTCTTCTCAATGATAATTTGTTAGGTTTTCGGCGTTTTCGCAAAATATTTCCAGATTAAAGTGCTGTAGCAAGGGTGACCCCAGCTATTTCTCGACTATTATGTAAATAACCAACAACAGTAATCATTGCACCATGTGATATGTGATACGTTGCCATCCCGTGTCTAGTGTGGAAAAATTCTAGCACTACTATTGGCTCTGTTTACTGTGTTTGAAAATGAGTTTGAATTGACGCTTATTGGGAAAATTCGTTTATCGTGGTGGCCGGTGGCCGGGGCCGGTGGCCGGTGGTGGTGGCCGTTGGCCGGAAGCGGGTGGCCGTTGGCCGTTGGCGGGTGGCCGGTGGCCGGTCGGTGGCCGCGGCCTGCGGCGCCAGTATGCGTGCAAAGTACAGTTTACCAGTTTGGGCTGGTAGGAATGTGAATCAATTTTTTCCGGGCAACGAAGACGCATCTGATTTCACAATGACATGATCGTGGGACGCTGGGACCACGTACCTGCTTAAGTCCTCACTGATGGTTTTTCATGTTGTGAAATGGCGGCGCCGTAGTTCATCATTCAGGGATATTTTTTTTCCGAACCAATTGTTTCTCAAAACATGGTGTCGAAAATCGGAAGCAGCCAATTTGACCGTTCATTATGTGAATATTCAGGCAAGTGAGGTATATATCAACACCTTGTCCCAAGCAACTCAGCAGAAATCACACGCGGCGATTTGTGCCTTCTCGAATCACAAGATCTGCAATATGTAATGGCACTGACAATGTGTGTGTGTGTGTTTATGTGTGTTGCTCTTGTCTGGGGCTGGTCAGGCATGCGCCTAGCTAAAAGTTAAACAACCATCCCGGCTGACAGTCCGGCACGGTCAACGCATGCTTGCATCCGTTACTCAGTTTGCAGCAACCCAGTGCTGGAACAACGCGTCAATCTTTCCAAAACATGGCGGAAGCCCAAGCTACTTGAATACAACATGATGGGCATGCGCAACATAATGGCTTCTTGGACGCAGTGGCAGGTCTCTAGCTGTGGCTGTAGGAAGCACAGCAAAGGCAGATTAGCGGATTGTTTTTTGTGTCAGCGCTGCAGCTCGCACAGCTCACCGACTCTCATATCAAGATGTTCCGCCACCAAAGGCTGAGGAATCGAGGCTGCGCAGAGGAGCGGGCAAGCTTTCAGGAATCTGTGGAAGTTTCTCCTCCCCAGCGTGCCGATCATGCCACAGAGCTCTGCGCTTGGAAATGTCTCGGATACTGACCCTGCTTCTTTGTGGTATAGCGTCCCGGTGGCAATATTGCAGGACCAGGCACACAGCAACACTGTAGTATCACCTCCCCGCCGCGCAGGTTCCGAGACACGCCCAAAACGAGGAAAAAATTCAAAGGTTTTCGTCAACTGACACAAACTGTGAAACATTTTTTCGGTACGATGCTTGCCAAACCAAACCCAGCAAAAACATATTTGTATGATTGTATGTAAGTGTGTATGTATGTATGTATGTGTGTATGTATGTATGTATGTATTTATGTATTCATTTATTTATTTATTTAATGGTTGTATGTATGGTTGTATGTATGCATGTATGTATGTATGTACGTATGTATGTATGTATGTATTTATGTATTCATTCATTCATTCATTCATTCATTTATTTATGGTTGTATGTATGTATGTATGTATGTATGTGTGTGTATGTATGTATGTATGTATGAATGAATGAATGAATGATAATGTAATGTAATGTAATGTATTGTATTGTATTGTATTGTATTGCGTTGTGTTGTAATGTATTGTAATGTTATGTTATGTTATGTAATGTAATGTAAATGTAATGTAATGTAATGAATGTAATGTATGTAATGTATGTAATGTATGTAATGTATGTAACGTATGTATTGTATGTAATGTATGTAATGTATGTAATGTATGCAATTTATGTAATGCATGTAATGCATGTGATGCATGTACTGTATGTACTGTATGTAGTGCATGTATTGTGTGTAATGTATGTGATGTATGTAATGTATGTAATGAATGTATTGCATACAATGTATGTAATGTATGCAACGTATGTAATGTATGTAATGTATGTAACGTATGTAATGTATGTAATGTGTGTAATGTGTGTAATGTATGTAACGTATGTGATGTATGTAATGTATGTAATGTATGTAACGTATGCAATGAATGTATTGCATATAATGTATGTAATGTATGTAATGTATGTAGTGTATGTAATGTATGGAACGTATGTAATTTATGTAGTGTATGTAACGTCTGCAATGTATGTAGTGTCTGTAATGTCTGTAATGCCTGTAATGCCTGCAATGTCTGCATTGTCTGTAATGCCTGTACCGTCTGTAATGCCTGTAATGCCTGTAATGCCTGTAATGCCTGTAATGTCTGCAATGTCTGTAATGTCTGCAATGTATGTAGTGCCTGTAATGTCTGTAATGTCTGCAATGTCCGTAATGCGTGTAATGTCTGTAATGTCTGTCTGTCTGCCTGCCTGCCTGGCTGCCTGGCTGCCTGGTTGGCTGGGCCGTAGTTTTCAAGAATAAAATGCTGACGGGAGATGGTGCCTGTCCCCTCGATGTAGCGAACCCTTGACCTGACCCAATTTGGGAGTACAGCCGGGCACCATTCCTCGTCTGAATCAATTTCTATCTTCGACATGTCGACCGGAAGATTGTTGCTTGCAGAGGGGTCAAAGGAAACCATGTCCAAACCAGGAGACCACCAGCTGCTCGCAGGTGGTTCTTTGTGCGAAGCGGACACTATCTTCCTTTTCTTGAACCAGAGGGGCTACAGCGTATTGGGTTCAAATCTGTACATGACAAGTGTGCCAATCTTGCTAAGGGAATTAGTTCACCCCCCTTTGGAACACTTCGTTTGCACTCTGCTTGCCATATGTTTTGCATCTGGTTTTGTCACCAAGAACTTTGACAGAGAAGAACAACCAAATCGCTTTGACGTGGCGTTACTCAGTGTGCAATTGTGCCCTTGCAGTTTCAGCCTAGTGGTTTTGCTGCTTGCTTGCTTGTTTGCGTTTCAGTTTCACACATACCAAACCTCTCCAATTTTGCCAGCCGTTCATTGGAAAGGAAAGTGCTTGTCAAGACTATACCAAAGTACCCGGATCTGCTAAAGCTAAGTTTCCAACTACGGAGTCCGAATCTAAGCTTGCAACTGTACTGTTTTCACTCGTGGTGCGGTGTTTCCCGCCAGTGTGTAGGTAGCGCCCCACGTCTGCGCAAGATCGCTCCATTGTGCTCTCGCAATGTTGTTTTCGATGCCATGAGCAGTTTCCATTTATTGAAATTAACGCTTGACACAACTCGCAGTTTTGTTTTACGCACATGTTCCTGAAAAACATTGTCTGTCAAATCAATCACGCCTAATCCATCCAACCATCCCAACATTTCACTTGCAGTCGCTAAGCGTTTCGTCAAAGTGTTTGCTGGATTCTGCTTCCCTCGATTTTACCAATAATGACCTGCTTTGTTTGTACCAATTCCTGAATGTACATGTGTCCAACAGCAACATGTCTCATTTTACCAATAAAATTATATAAGCCTATGCGCTTGGCGGCTCGCAATGCAGCAGAAGAATCACACCGAACACGGAGTGAATCAATTTTCAACCCAAAATCTTCCTGGGCTAAATTTTTCACATACACGCAAGTTTGAGCACAGTGTGTTAAGGGTCGCACGTCTGCCTCACCAGAACTGGTCGCAGGAACGCCTGCCTGTGTTGTGCTGTTTGTCTCAACCACAATACTTCCCAAAACGAGCAGCCAGCCCAATCACTATTGGTGTAAGCATGCAATGGCAATGGGTCACGCGGGTCCAAACCATCAACCCATTTACTTACGTGTCCATAATTTTTTGTCCCAACCAAATACCGTGCAAACACCTTTAAATTTTGAAAATCACATCGCCTAGGTGCATGCAAACGTCGAGCCAATTCTTTCACCGCAAACTTCAAGTCTGCTCGGTCCTGGCTCAAATAGATGCTTGAACCTACACATGATGCATAAATTTCCTTTTCTTCAATGGTTAGGGGTCCATGCTACCTGCACTGGTCAATTCAAGTTTTCTTCCCTTTCAAACTCCTGGGTTTGCATCTTCCATGCCGAGTTTCCCCAAAATGTTTTGAATATGTTTGTCGTTTGGTTTCGTCACCACACAACCATCAATGCTACACTTTTCTCTGCCAAGATACTCAGGTGAAGTCCCAGATTCACCTTCCATGCCTTCAAGTTCTCCTACTTTCAATTTAAACCCCAATTTCGATGGTTGGTTCTCAATTTTTTTCACGGTTTTTTCTGGGCCACGAACATCAAAATCATCAATGTGATGAACCAAGGTGACTCCAGAATTTTTTGCAATGATAAACACATGCATCAATCCAACCACGCTGAAATTTGTACTTTGCAGGGTCAAGTTTGTTCAACAGGATGTTTTCCAATTCTTGTCTGTACGCGGCGGCGGCGGGTTGTCTCCCATGCCCATAAATGTTTCCATCTACTTGCCACACGATGTGTTGTTTCGGAGCGTTTGCTAACTCACGCTGCAATTTTTGGTCTTGCACTGCTAACCAAGCCTCATACTCGTTCAACCATTCCTGGGGTGGCCTGAGGCATGTGGGTTGACCTTGGTCATCTCCACCGTCACGGGCAATCAGGACAGCACTTGTCAGATCGGCTCTTGCGCGCGGATAATTGTGCAACAGGGCATGCACTTCCAAAATTTTCAACGACGCAGAAAAGATGAAGTGACGCTCGGAACTCAACCGTTGCTCTGGTGTTTGTTTTTGTTCCCCAGAGCGTCTGACCGCAGGGTTCTTCCCAATGGTGGGGGTCTGTAAAACATCTTCTCACTTTCACGTTTTCTCATTTTCACATCTTCTCATCCTCACATCTTCACCACATTTTCTCATATTCACATCTTCTCATCTTCACATCTTCTCATCCTCACATTTTCTCATCTTCACATCTTCTCATCTTCACATCTTCTCATCTTGACATCTTCACATTCTCTCTTGCCCTCTTGCTCTCTCCTTCTTTTCTATTTCTCTCTTGAAGGCGCGGGGCAGTGCCAACGAGACGGCACGAAATGCAACCCTTTCGCACGAAATGAGGTTCGATCGCAAAAAAACTGAAGTAAAATTGCGATTTCCGGGTTCCCGTCGCAACCTTTTCGCACGAAATGAGGTTCGATCGCCAAAAACTGAAGTAAAATTGCGATTTGCAAAGCGTCCGGCGAACCCTTTCACACGAAATGAGGTTTGATCGCCAAAAACTGGGATAAAATTGCGATTTGTAGGTGTCCGGCGCAACCGTTTCGCACGAAATGAGTTTCGATCGCCAAAAACTGAGGTAAACTTGCGATTTCACGGGTCCGGTCTCTGTGTGTAAACGCTTCTTTGTGTAAAACAACTGTGTGTAAAAGCGTCTGAGTGTAAAAGTCTCTGTGTGTAAAAGTTTCTGCGTGTGAAAGTGTTTCTGTAAAAGCGTCTGTGTGTAAAATTGTCTGCATGTAAAAGCATCTGTGTGTAAAAGTCGCTGCGTTTGAAAGTGTTTGTGTAAAAGCGTCTGTCTGTCAAAGCGTCTGTGTGTAAAAGCGTCTGTGTGTAAAAGCGTCTATGTGTAAAAGGGTCTGCATGTAAAAGTTTCTGTGTAAAAACCTCTCTGCGCGTGCAAGCTTCTGTGTGTAAAAACTTCTGTGTGTAAAAGCTTCTGTGTGTAAACGCTTCTGTGTGTAAAAGCCTCTCTGTGTGTAAAACCGTCTGTGTGTAAAAGTCTCTGTGTGTAAAAGCATCTGTGTGTAAAAGTTTCTGCGTGTGAAAGTGTTTCTGTAAAAGCGTCTGTGTGTAAAAGCGTCTGTGTGCAAAATTGTCTGCGTGTAAAAGCATCTGTGTGTAAAAGTCGCTGCGTGTGAAAGTGTTTGTGTAAAAGCGTCTGTCTGTCAAAGCGTCTGTGTGTAAAAGCGTCTGTGTGTAAAAGCGTCTATGTGTAAAAGGGTCTGCATGTAAAAGCTTCTGTGTGTAAAAGCCTCTCTGTGTGTGCAAGCTTCTGTGTGTAAAAGTTTCTGTGTGTAAAAGTTTCTGTGTGTAAACGCTTCTGTGTGTAAAAGTTTCTGTGTGTAAAAGCTTCTGTGTGTAAAAGTCTCTGTGTGTAATAATGTCTGTGCGTAAAAGCGTTTGTGTGTAAAAGTGTTTGTGCGTAAAAGTGTTTGTGTGTAAAAGTGTCTGTGCGTAAAAGCGTCTGTGTTTAAAAGCGTCTGTGCGTTAAAGCGTCTGTGTGTAAAAGTCTCTGTGTGTAGAAGCTTCTGTGTGTAAAAGTGTCTGTGTGTAAAAGCGTCTGTGCTTAAAAGCGTCTGTGTGTAAAAGTGTCTGTGTGTAAAAGTCTTTGTGTGTAAAAGCCTGTGTGTGTAAAAGCCTCTGTGTGTAAAAGCGTCTGTGTGTTAAAGCGTCTGTGTGTAAAAGTCTCTGTGTGTGTAAAAGAATCTGCATGTAAAAGTTTCTGTGTAAAAACCTCTCTGCGCGTGCAAGCTTCTGTGTGTAAAAACTTCTGTGTGTAAAAGCTTCTGTGTGTAAAAGCGTCTGTGCTTAAAAGCGTCTGTGTGTAAAAGTGTCTGTGTGTAAAAGTCTCTGTGTGTAAAAGCATCTGTGTGTAAAAGCCTCTGTGTGTAAAAGCGTCTGTGTGTTAAAGCGTCTGTGTGTAAAAGTCTCTGTGTGGGTGAAAGTGTTTGTGTGTAAAAATTTCTGTGTAAAAGCGTCTGTGTGTAAAAGCGTCTGTGTGTAAAAGCTTCTGTGTGTAAAAGCTTCTGTGTGTAAAAGTCTCTGTGGGTGAAAGTGTTTGTGTGCAAAAGCGTCTGTGTGTAAAAGCATCTGTGTGTAAAAGTGTCTGTGTGTAAAAACGTCTGTGTGTAAAGGTCTCTGTGTGTAAAAGCTTCTGTGTGTAAAGCTTCTGTATGCAAAACAGTCTGTGTGTAAAAGGTTCTGTGTGTGAAAAACTATACGAAGGATACGATGCAAACTATTGACTTGTACTTGTAAAATATTGTCTTGATACTACTCGTCTGCCTATAATAGATCTTTTATATAGATTGTCTTGTCATATAGTTTCTCAATACTAACAACAGAAGACCTTGCTCCTCTACGCTCTCGGGCCATCCGTCGTCTAGTTTCACGTCGGCGCAAGTCAACCTGATAAGAATTTAGAGACCCTCATCTGGCAGGTGACGAATTTACCACCATGCGCGGCAGACTTGCCAGATGTTAAAAAAATCGCAAACGAATTCTTGGATGCAGTGACCGGACGAAACTTCACGCACGTGGAATCTGAATAATCTGATCAAAAGGGTCACAGACAAACAAAGCATGAAACGGGACTAAAGGCACTTCCATACACATAGGCCCAATACGTGCTTTGTGAAATTTCAGGAAATTTTCCGTGTTGATTTTTCGTGTTGACTTTTGGACATTATAGTTTAGCATGGCGCTCTACCACGTTTTCTTTAGAGTTATTTTCTAAGTTTGGTAATTTTTGTCCCCAAGTGTGGCCTAAGTTTGGTAATTGTTGTCCCCAAATTTGGGCAATTATCGTCCCCAAGGTTGAGGAGTTTTTGTCCCCAACTTTTTGAATTTTGTCCTTAGTTTTGGGAAATGTTTGCCCCCAACTTCTAAAGAGATAACCCAACAACATGGTAGAGAGACATGCTAAACTATAGTCACTGGGCCGACTACTTTTGGGGTTTAGCGACCAAAGCCAGACCTAGCCGCACAAAACGTTTTGAAGGAGCGCATGTTGTCAAGGATTGTGGGTTGGAGCCATGTTGGAAAGTAAAGTTTGGACTGCACTGTCAATCCCTCTTATGCAGGGCTGGGGTTCGCACAGTTGATTTACCCAATGACACCTGGAGCGATTTGTATTTCGCATTATTTAGTCGCGCTCCTTGTGGCGTTGCCGGCACTAGTCGTGATGAGACGGCACCCGCTTGCAAAAGTTGTCGCAAGTACAACGTGACGTTTGAATATGTTTGAATACGTCGGACCGAACTCAGGGTGGGCACTAGTGGGCACCCCAAAACAAAGAAAAAACGAAAAAACAGTTTGCGAGCCCGGACCCATCCGGACCCCCTGCACTGTCTTGGCTTTAGTCACCACTGCCGGTCATTGGAAGGCTTCGAGGCCAATGGCATGTCAACTTGTGCCCAAATTCAACACCTTTTAAACACCTTCGCAAGCGAAATCGAATGCAAATATGGTTTTGAGTTTTGAGTATGCCCCGCCGTAGAATGATGCAAACCGCAGGTGCGTCCGGCACCAGGTTCATTCGCTTGAACCCGCTTGACACGCAGACCCACCCCTATCCGATATTGTCAGAAAATGCTTCCATGCAGACTCATGTAGTCACCTGCCAAAGATTTTCAAAGTATTTACGGCCAAAAAATGATCCGAAAAAATCCACAATCCGGGTTGCTTGAGAATGTCCCACCGCGCAAAGTCCTCTGTTGGCAACCCGCACCGGAGAAAAAATGTCCCGAAATATGCAATACCTGGTGTAGAAAAGCTGCGTGTATGCCGTCCCAGGCTGCGTAAGGGTTGCACTCAAATCGACACGTGGCAAAGATCTGACCGGGAGGGAAGAACCTTTTGGCGAGCCGAACATGCCATATTAGTACACGTTGCTGTCAAGACAGCTGTTTCTGAACAATCAAACTCGTTGAGTTTGAGACAACATGGAAAGTGTGAGACTCGCAGGTGCGAATAACACAGACGACGAAGCACAAGATGAAGGCGCCCCTTCAGATCACAGTTGCATGATGAGTTTTGTTTAATGGCAGTCGCATGGTGATAATCGTACGTCTGTTGAGATTTTGTAGTTGTGGTTTTTTTCCAAGGGATGCAATGGGCGCAATGTACCTTCTGGATGCAGCTTTTGGTGTGCAAGATGTTCTGCGAAAGTCAGTAAATCAAACTTGCGGGGCTCCCAGTCAAGGCCAATAGTTCCACCAACTTTTCCCCGGTAAATTGCAAAGACCAGTCTCCAGGAAATCGCAAATTAAAAACGTTTTTTGCAGCAGGACAAGGGAATTCAGCCGACATGGCTTGATTTTTACAAAGTGTTTCCGTTCAAGGGTAACGATTAACAATGCCCTGAAACTGTTTTGGCAGTACGTAGGGGGCCATTGCTAGTTCAACGTGGCATTCGGGCACAGTTTCTGTGTCACAAGTCTCGCAAAGCGACTTGACCACGGCAAGGTTTCAGCGGGGCATCTGTTCGTTCGTCAACAATAGGGTCCCGGCCCTCACCCAAAACACCCATCTCCCTTCATTGAAAGTAATTTTAAAAAATTAGCCCAGCAGGTTCCAGGGTGCCAGGGTTCTGTTCCGGTCTTCATGGCCGACTAAAAAAATGGCGCACCACTCGCAGAGCAGAAATTGAAACCCAGTCAGTCACGCTGTTGGAGAAAACACGCTCAAGGAATCCCCTTCGGAAAAAATGCAACCACCCCTGAGCTTCAAGCACCTTAAGCAAGCATCATCCCTCTACAAGATCCAAGCCGTTCGGCCATCAGCATGGGAACGCAAGGTCCGCGTGACGGCGGCAGAGTCCATGCTTCGAATCGTTCACTGCATCGGAATCGCATTCCAACAACAGGACGGCGTTGCGGTGACCCGAGTGCTGGCGAAAGTTTGGGATGTTTGCCCTTGGGTGATGCCAGTGTAACCGTCAAGCCACAAGATATGCAAATCGCTGCGTTCGAATCTGTTGAAGCTCCGAGTTGTATTGCATGGCATCGCCTCCGGACTGGTCGCAATATTAAAGAAAATGATGAAAACCATATGCGCTTTAATTCAAGTGGACTTGTGGCACGTATGCGGCGGAGGTTGCTGCTTGTTGGTTGGTACAATCCGAAAGCAAACACAGGTTTCTCCACTTTGCGTGCGTTCTATGACCTCCACTTCCCCTGCTTTGATGTTTCACCGGTACGAATCCGTGAAGATATGGTGTTCAGATGAATTGAAATGAGTTTCCTTTGTAAAGACTGGTCAGAGTCAATGCGCTCAAGATGCTAAAACACTGGCAATTTCGCAAGAACACCCTACTTGGGGACTAAGGGCGATTACACTAAGACTTGGAAACTGGGACACTGAATTCAGTTGCAGTCCAGCCATATGGCCACAGTAAAGCTCGTGAACAGTTTCCTACATTGAACTCATACGCACTGCGAACAACTGAGTCCTGCAAACTCTTCACGTTTGTTCCAGCGCCACTCTTCAGCATTGTGAGCGTACAGCTAAAGTTCTCTTCCTTTCCTGCAGTTTGACTGCTACTCTCCGTAAGTTTTTCATGTTTGATGTTTCAAGGGTTCATTGACAACGAATCTTTCTAATTCTGTTCTATAGTTTTGGATAGTACGATGGTTCAAGCATGTTCAAGCTGCATCTTAGAAATGGTTGGAAAGTAGAATGCACTGCGTATATGGGTTACCTGCGTGTTTCTGGTTTTCCGGCGGGGCCGTGTTTCGTGTTTCCTCGATCTTGCCACGGTAGCGAGCAGCCTTGGCCCCCTTGGCCGTCCTTCGTGGTTCGTCGCGAGCTGACGCGGACACAATGGAGATTGCATAGCTGGCAACTGAGTCATGCATAATCCCTTAGCAGCTGAGACATGATATGTACTAAGATTAACTAATATCTATGTAAATTATATATGTAGAGATTTGTTGGAATTTCACGCACTTCGTCATTTACAAAACTTCAGGGGTCTTCCCAGTCCAGATGCCGCACAGCCGCAGCGTTTCGCAGCGGTGTTTTTCTCAGATGAATGCAGACAGCCGGTCTCTTCGCTGCCGCAACCTGGC
>CAMXCT020005650.1:0-7500 GCA_947184155.2 Cladocopium goreaui | reverse complement strand
CGTGGCCCTGCCAATGGATTTTGTCATGTGTGACGTGCTGCTTCTTTTTAAGAGAAAAATATTTCCTATTTTTAATTAGGAGCTGTCTCATGCTGTTCAAGTTGCAAAATCCATTGGCAGGGCCACGTCAAACGAATAAGTCCTGAATTAGGGAATAGGAAAAAATGGGACGAGAGAGACATGCACATCTACCCGTGAAAACACAATGTTTTGCGCATGTTGGAATAAGTTGCGAATTAGGGAATAGGAAAAAATGGGACGAGAGACACATGCAGCATTTATCCATGAAAACACAATGTTTTTTGCAGTTTGGAATAAGTTGCGAATTAGCGAATAGAAAAAAATCGGACGGGAAGCACAAAGGTTGCACTTACCTGTGAAAACACAATGTTTTGTGCACGTAGGAATAAGTTGCGAATTAGGGAATAGAAAAAATGGGACGGGAGACAGACAGGAGGCATTTACTTGTGAAAAGCCAATGTTTTGCGCAGTTTGGAAGAAGATCAGCAGCATGCACATTGATGTTTCCACAACAGAGTTTGGAGACCAAAAGATGTGAAAACATCAGAGAACGAGACAGTAGATGGACAAAATATTCAAACCCTGCAGCATGCACTACGTTGAACCCCCGCACCCCCAAATCTCAATGTTTCAGCGCGCGTGTTAGCCAAAGTGATGTTAGGGGTTTGATTTTTTTCGTCCATTGGGGCTAACGCACTTCAGGTTACAATAACATTGAACTTTGGGGGCGAGGGGGTTGTACCGGATAGAAGGGGTTTGAATATTTCGTCCATCTACGGTAGTTTTGCAAAGAAACTGTCACAGATTGTCACAGATTGTCACACACAAACACGCACTCTTTGAATAACTCACAAATGACTGCTGCAAGTCGGTGTCATCCGTCAGCCCCACCAGCCATAGAGCTGGGCAGTCCGCCTTGAGGTTCTTGTCACCGCACCTGGCCTGCAACAGGCCCCTGAGCGGAGAAGGGCCGGTTTGGCCTAGCATTGATCATCACTATTGGGAGGGGCTGGGAGGGGGGACTATTCATGAACCGACAAATTGGAAAAGGACGTCCATGCTGCATGCTTTCAACTTTGTATTTTGGATGATGATATCCAAAGCATCTATTACTCAAATCACCGGATGAACAAATGCATGCTCTATGACGCTGTGTAATATATTTAATATGAAGCATTGTAAAAATTGATGTGACATGAATATGTGGCTGATCATTGTATACACGTGTGGGTAATCAACAAATGGTATTTTGATCTCACCAACAGGTGATGGATTTAGATGATCTCATGATCATTGACTTGTTTGGGGAATTTGGGGCATTATCCCTCTAAAAAGCATCATGTGTGGTGATGGCGTTGTTTTTGAGGTCGCGCCTTCAGCCATCCAATGATCGGAGTGACTGATACATAGCCAATATTGGATACCCTGTAACAAATTATATCGATTTCTAGCTGGTTGGGTTGATGATTACAAATGATTATATGACCATTGTCAATATATATTTGGGAGGTTAGGTGACATTGTTCCTATGTTTCGTTTATTTTTAAATAGGCGCTTTGTGTTATCCTCCAGTAAACTATCATAGATGATGTGGACAACAACACCACTTGTAGATGATTTTCCTCGGGAAATGATCCAAAAACGATGGCTTTTCCACATCGTTTCTCAAACTGAGCAGCTTAAGAACCACCTGATTTGGCGCCTCAAGCGTTTGGCTTCCTTGTCGGACATCAGCAATCTGTCACCTCAAAGTCCCGTTGTAAAAGGTTGGATGGTCCTGCAATGGAGAATCACCAATATATGCATACATGCGTACATTACAATGCATTACAGCACAGACCGTTATAGCACATTAGTACATTATATTAAATAACATCAAATGACATTATATATATATACACATTACCTACATACATACTGTACATATGTAGACGTGTATATATATAATACGTTTACATATATATATATATATACGTACATATATATATATATATACACGTATATATGTATACATGTACATATGTATAGTGAAAAGTCTAGATGTTTATGATATTACATGACATCACATGGATTAAACACGTTGATATAAAATAATGACATCTAATCACGCTACTATATCCGTAATATTATATATATAATATACTAAATATTGACTTATGTATATTAGTATATTATAGATATAGTGACTGAAAAATATACTAAGTAACATTAAGTAACTAGACTTAGTTAAATATGTAAAGATTGCCTAAATAACTGGTCAAACGGTGGTCGAGATCAGTGACCTCCCCAGAGGCCGCGAGGCAAAGGCCGCTCTGAGACAGGGACTGTCGGAGGCAACCAGACAGGTTGGCCTCGAGAAACGTCGAAAAAACGCGGGGATTGTACCCCAAACATCCACAATTGGGGAGTGTTGGGAATTGATCAACAGTTGTGGAATTGTGGGATTTATCAAACACAACATCAACAATTGGAGCTTGATTCACTTGATCAAGAGTTTTTTTGAATTTACAGTAAAATGATTTGAGCAGGAATAGGTGGATTGTACCCCAAACATTTCTGCTTGGTGGTTTCAACTCCTCTGAAAAATGTGAAAGTCAGTTGGGATGATTATTCCCAATATATGGAAGATAAAAATGTTCCAAAGCACCAACCAGGGAAAATTTGATTTATGGAATATGATCATTGATTTATCATATATGATATATGTGATGAAGACATTTTGGGTGATAATCATGATTTATGTGTGATTAAGGGACTTCCCCATGATATATGGTGTGATTTATGTGGTTCATTTATATAGTTATTATATGTAACTACGCCAAAATCATGGGATAGATTGGGATAGTCAATGGAAAATTACTATCTGCAAAGGTGGCTGTTGAAAATCCTCTGCAAATAATGCTTGAATGGGAACATCATTTTTATTTATGTATAAGTGCTGGATTTTCCATTGCCATGGAGGGTCACAAGCAAAACCGATGGGTTTTCTCTGCAGAAACGATTGGATACCCCTGATTAAGTGGTTAGATCCCAGCTGTTGATGGTTAAATATCCAGTATCATTATAAGTTTCATTTCTGCCGGTCCAACCTGCTATATGTCCATCAAAATCATCAAATGTGTACTTTGGTGGCTCCTGTTGAGCATTCTTGGAGTCCGCTAAGTGGCGACGTTCCACACCCCATAACAGGTGTGATACTTAACTTAATTATGTATCTGGTATTTTAACAAAAGTATCCGGACATGTTTGTGTTTTTTTTTTAAATCATGCCTAGGCGTTGTCATCATTTAAATGTGCTATATGTATATGTCATCATTCATACTTATATGTATATATCAGATCATATAAACATGTATACCACATATACAGTTTTATATATATATATATATACAACTGTATGCCATACAAATATACATATATATAAATATAATATATAATTCAGTGTGCAAACGACAAACAAATATCATATAATGTATTATAATATAACATACGCGCGTATGTAGCACGTTATATCCCCAAGCCATGAGCAAAAAACCAATCTCTTTTCACGCCGTCGTGCGGTGCACCGCTGGCGCGCCGCGTGGCGCCACGAAGACGGAGCTGGAGGAGCTGGTGGCCTCCTGCGGGGCGAGCTGTGATTCTTTAATCAATGGGAATTTCAGGATCCTAAAATGGAGGTACTGTACCATATAACGCCATATTTTGTGGTGATATTCCCTTACATAGGCCTTATAAATAGGCCTTATATATGGTAGGTACCTCCATTTTAGGATCCAGAAATTCCCATTGATTTAATGGGATTTTCATGGGGATTGTTGATAGGTGATTTCACGGGATTGAGATTCTAGATTTTTAGTGATGGAATGGTGGTTTATTTAGGGTGATTTACTGTGGGTTTCAGCGGGATTTGATAACAGGGCATCGAAAATCAAAGATGTAATTAGTATGATATCAACCAACCAAGTCTTGTTTTTTTCGCCATGGTGACTTAATGGTGAGATAACGGAAGTCTGCTCAGAAGTACTCTATGACATGCACCACGGACTGCCTCGTTGCTATGGCTTGACAAGCCATTTAGGATCCGAAAGCACCAAACAGATCACCTTCTGGATGGGGTTCGGGGCTAACTTCCCAGTATCATGCACTTCTTCACCACCTAATAGCTGGTGATTGTTCAAGTTTCAACACATTCCCCAAAAAACTGACAGCAATGCAAGGGGGCTAACCCCTGCAAATCACCAAAATTCCAATGCTTAGAAGCGTAGTTCCCACATCTTTGGCGCAAATCCATCCCAACTTGAAGCGTCCTGGTTGGCCCAAAGGACTTGAACCTTGGGCAGAGACACCCAGCCGGGCTTCAAAGGAATCAAGCAGAAGGGCTGCAGCACCGGAGACTCCGGCGACACGTCGGGCGCCAGGCTGAGGGGCGAGGCTTGAGAACTCGCGGGGCCGGAGAACAGGTAGCGATCTGAGACATCGCCTTGGTCCGGAGCACCTGGAGATCCAAACTTCAATGGGTTGGTTTCAAGGCAAAGCTGAAGAAAACCATATATAAATAGAGGTTTCTGCAGATTTTGCCTGAGACTCAGTCTGCGAAACCTTGGGGGTTTACATGTGGAGAACTTAGGACTGTGGTGCCAAAAAAAAGGATCAAGTGATAGGTGATAAGTGTGGGATCTATTCGTGGGTGGTTCTCATGTTTGTTTCTGAGTTTCCAGGCCAATATGTTTAATAAGCAGGGCACTTGGTGAGAACCAAAACTATTAAAATTTGAATATAGATATTGAGGGTCAAAAATTCGGAGACTGGGTACGTAGTCCGAGCATTGGATCATGGATGACTATTTATCCATCTATATCCATCTATCTACCTGTCCACTTGCAAAAAAACAACTCCCAGAATATAAAATTGGATGCGGATGCTAAACACTCGTAAACGATAAACAAATTGACCCATCCCCAACTCAAAGACGGGAACTCTTCAACAAATTCGAGTGCATCCCAAGTCACCTTCCTGCAGAATCCGCACCCTGATCTCTTCCTCCGAAAACGTTGCATTTTTCAGGCACACCTCCACCTTCAACGGAGTGCCCACCGTCCCAATGCTGCCGACCTCCAGCTCCACTTGCATCGAGGGCAATGGTGTTGGAAGATCCAGCGGCAGCAGCCACTCCGCAACGCCGCCACCGGGCAGTTGCGCGGGGCGTTTGGCGCTGGGAAGCCATTGGAAGAACTCTCCAACTGCCTCTGCGAGTTTGGGCTGGAGTTTGGTTGTGGTCAAGTGGTTGCAACGGTTGGGGGCTCCCATTGATGGAGACCCTTTTTGGCACTAAACATGATTAAACCATCTGATATTTGTTTGCCTGACTCTATCCACATGTCCTAGCAGCCCCTGCACTTCCAGTTGGGATCATCTGACATATATGAAAGCCCACAAGCCAATTCTATATCGCTGAATGATGTTTATGGTCGCTTACTCATGATTAGGCTTATTCATCATGTGCCTTGCTGAATTGCAGTAATGAATAATTCACTAAGCCGAAACCTAGCTCAAAAAGTGCGGCCATTTGGGGATGATTCCCCTTAGTAACCAAACCATCATTCCAGCGACGTCACGACATGACGTCATAATAATTCATCCAGATTTATTGTATATATATATATATATATACATCATCGTTTCATGTATGCTTGAATGCTGCTTATGGCTGCATCATGCCTACTTTTTTTCCATCATTTATACTAATCTGCTAAATCTGCTAAAGCCAGTGATAAACCATCTCATTTGGGGAGCATACGCAAGTTCCTAAACCTCTATTCTGAGGATTGTTTGTTACATTATTATCACACAATGATTCACTATGACACTTTTATCCCACACTAATCCATATTCTCCCGTATCTTACTACATCCCATTTACTGGCCTTATAAGGCTTCTGAATCCCTCATTGAAATCACCGTGGTCCACGGCTCGGCCTTGTGCTTCTGGAATTCCACCCTCAAGCGCGGGCGGCCAACGGCTCGGCTGATGTTCGCGGGCTGCGGCCAGATGAAGGCATGAGCCGAGCCAATGGCCATCAGCCCAGGTCTTCCCAGGCATTTCCTGGGCCACCAAAAACATCGAGTCGGTAAATTGATAAATGGTTGGCAAATATGAATATCATCTGTAAAACTGGTTTTATTAAATGATGTACATATATATATGTATGTATATGTATATATATATACATATAACCATAATATATATATATACATACATACATAAATAATTTCATAATATATCATATTATAATATATACAATGGGGCATAACTAGGGGGCGCTACCTTGTAGGAATCAAGTGAGATCATCTAATTTCTTGTGGGGAACTTGCAAATGAAGAGAAACAACTCCAACCTGCAGTTCTATAAGCTATAGACATTTCTACCTGTTGTAAGCTATAATTAGAACTGTAGGATATCTGTAGGATTCTATAGCTTCTGACCTTGTTTTACTGTGGTACAATAGAATCCTCATTGGTTCTGGAAAGCGAAACGGAAAAATAAGAAAAATAATGTGGCAAACCAATGGTCGAGGATACGTATGCCTACCATTTGGGGATCGTATCAACCACACCGTCCCAGCCTCCTCGATTTTCTGATTGGGTTTACCACATGGGTATCGGTATGGGTCAAAATTGGGGCATCAATCGGTAAATGAGCAGCAATCAAGACCCTCTGTCATGCCCTTCTAATTGTTTGTTTTGCTATAGTAAGGATTTCCATGACATAACAATCACCAGTAGCTATCAGTAAATCAAGCAGAATAACATCCCTATTCTTTCCAATCAACCAGATATTTTTGATCACTGCTCACATGAAAGCCAGCGCAGTTTCTGACAGCCATCCTCCAACAGGACCTCCACTGTACCTTGGATGGCTGTTCCCTAAAGGAGCCAGCAAAACCCACAAATGTATATGGAATATGGCATGTGGGAATAGTAATTGATAGTAATAAATACTAGAAACTATTAATGTGATTGATTATTGATTTTACTAACATTACCCGAGCACTTGTATGGAGGTTTCCTAAGTCATGGGGGTGCCCAGAATCATCCAAGTCATGGATGACCATGACTTAGGATTGAAACAATCATGGTTTTGCTATGGGGATCTGCCATGACTTAAGAAACCCCCGGTCGTAGTGGATTTTCCATTGGTAAAATAGGCAAAAATCGACTCAGCAAATGAACACCAATATAGTATTGTCAACAACCATATCCTAATACTATCATATTATCTTACCATGACATAAAACACCATGTATCATAATTCAAGTCCAATAAAATCTCTATTTGTTCATGCAAAACATCCCAATAAATCACCATTAAAAAAAACCATTAAACCACCATTTTCCAGCCCATTGAAGCACCATAAAAACAACCATTTTGGATGGTTCAAATCCCATTGAACCCCTCGCCATGGAGCTGGTCTCCACGGGGC
>CAMXCT020005649.1:0-12435 GCA_947184155.2 Cladocopium goreaui | reverse complement strand
CCATTGTTCGGGTCACTTTTCACATTTCTCACCCTGCTGCGACTTGCTCAGCCGGCCTGGTTGGTGCTACCATTCGCTGGGTTTGCACGGCCTTCTGGTTCACACTGTTTCTAATCAGCTTTGCAGGGCGTTGCAGCAGCAGACGAAGCTGGTGCAACAGCATCGACCCAAGAGGATGTGGATATGGCAGCAGCCCCAGGACCAGGTCAGACCGCAAGTAGTTGCCATTCTGTCCCTGCATCCGGGCCGGTGCTTTCCGGAGGGTAAGAGACCTAGAGCAGTGGATGGACATGACATGCATCAGTGACAGTAGGCAAGCCTCAGCCTTGCATGCAGATGGGAGAGACTGAACTAGAAGGGGTATAGTCATGAGTCCTAGTCGCAGCCACTTCATTGTTGCACATTTTCACAGGTGATGCCCGCCCTTTTCGTCTTCGAGCACGAGCAGTGTTGGTAACCTACAATTCCTTGCAGCTGCAGCTGGCGGATTTCGATGAGTTCCTTACTTGGCTTGCAACGTGTGAGTGGGTCGGCAAATGCAGTGCCACGATGGAATCAAGTTTGCGTTCGGAGGATGCTGGCCGTCTACATATTCATTGCTTCCTGGATTTCGCCCGCCCCGTCGACTGGCAATCATGCACGGCGCTCCGTTTCAAGGGCATTCAGCCCAATCTTTCCCCATGTCGGGCACGGGGCGCACGCTGGCGAGATGCGGCAGACCAAGGACATTTTTACGTTTGGGCTGCAAAGGTGCATCTCCGTTGGTTTACCTTGTAACGACATTCTATCTCATGTTGAAAGTTGCAGTTCATGTAGGCCACCTTTGTCACTAATCCGATCGTGTGGCAGCAGCATGACGTAGCTCCTAGTTGATCATCAGTAGACCTGGCAGCTTTGCAGCAGATCGTGTTTGCAGTCAAACATTTTGTAGGCCACCTTGGTCTGGGCACCCACGAGCCTGATTTGGATGAACTGCACTCATTGGACCGCTATCTACGTGGTTGGTCTTGCATAGGCAATCCTTCTTCTTTGTACGCATTGATTCAAGATTTATCACTATCGATATATCGAAATATCTCTCTGCATATAAACATATATATGTGGTGATCCATCTGAAGGTCCTGATAACGAGTTTCAATTGCAAACACAGTTCATTTGTGCTGGGACCCCGCGCGAAAGTTTGTTTGCGCAACAGAAACTGTTTGCTTCGCGAAAGTGTCGCGAACGGTGGCTAGAATGCATCATCCTCATTGTCTACAGTACCGCTTGTTAAGGGCTACCACCGCCTCCCTGCTGTCTGGGGTCCGGCAGGAGACTGGGACCGCACATTGGCTTTTCCCTTCATAGGTAGCAGCCAGCTTCCGAAGGTCACGCTTCGCCAGAGCCAAATACCATGGTGGCCAAACACATCCTTGCACCTGCCGCTGGTCCTGCCTAACGTTGCTTTCTGAAGTCTCAAGAAACAACCGCGAAATGCAGCAGCCAAGCTTCGAACAGGGACACTTTGCAAGAGCCAAACCCCAAGGCACCTGGTGTTTGCTTTTCCTTTGCCGCCCCCCCGTGCTCCTGGCTGTGGTCTGCGGAGACAAGTCTTTGCACGACAGTTGCACGCAAGGGCTGCAAAAGACTAGGTAAAGGTAAAGGGCATTTTGAAGGGCGTGGCCCAGTAAGCCTTGCTAAAAAAGTTCCTCAGCAGCAAGAACCTGTTCGCGAAGGGGATTCCGTGATGCTAGCACAATGTTGCAAGGCTATGAAGCACTTTTCCGTGCTAATTTGGTGTGATTTGGCCTGTGCCGATTGAATCTTCATAAGCGGAGTTATTGCTCAACATGGGTTGCGCGAAAGATACACATGCAGTTGGCGAAGGATGCGCGAAAGAAACTTTTTGCTTCGCGATAAATGGCCGTTTGCAGAGACAGGAATTGACAGCAAGCGGCATATGTAGATTGTTTCGTCGCCAGCATCACATCTAATCTAATTGTCTGGACCCACCACCAGATCATTTCCTCGGCTGACATGCCTTGAGTGCTGGTGGAATTCACCCGGGCGATCTGTGCAGGTAGGAACCCATTTCGTTGCCACCAGCTCCTACGAGGCGTTCAAGGACTACACAGTGCAGGGCAGATGGCTGGATGCGCTGTGGATTGGGCACAAGCTTTCTCATCAGCAGTACCTGCAGTACGCGTGCCTGGGTTAAGCAGCATTGTTTTCATTCCGGAGATACATCAGGGTCCACATTTATTGGACGCTCCATGGCTGCATGGCGATCAGCATATGTAGATATACTATAGAGACATTTTTCGAGAGATTTAGATACACACGCACACACATATATATATATATCTCTTCGAGACAGATCTATACAAATATATGTCTTTCTATATCTATCTATATCTATCTATGGATATATATATCTATTTATATATATATACATGGACCCAGGGGGGCGGATGCCAAAGACTCACTTTAGGCGGTGTCATTGCAGTTGACTTGTCAATAGCTGTTTATCGATCCCCCTTGATTGAAGCTCTATATGGAAGGGAAGAACCCATGTCCGGATGAAATGATTAACCCATACTATAAATGTTTCTTTATCATATTTTATGTGGTCTGGAATATGGGTACCATAATATACAAGTAATAAAGTGGGATGGAGAAACCTTAAAATTCAACGAGGTCTGCATACCACTATTTGTAAACACATAAATGCGCCTTGCCACGGTGCTCAGGCAGGATACAAAGCACCCAAGTCAGACGACTAGATATGGAAAAAATGGGGGGAGAACGGCTCGGTGGTCTACGGAAAGTTCTTCTGGGGCCATTCGGGGAGATCACGAGTAACAACGCAGACATACCTCTTCCCTAGGTCACAACACCAAAAGATCCCCCCTTCATCCTCCTTCCTTGTCCCGATTCTGCTGGGGCGCGAACGGTTCGCGAAAGGGTGGCGTGCGGGCAGTTTTCGGGTACCAGAATATTGCCCAACTCCGAAAAGATTTGTATGAAATGGAACATAACATAAACCCAATGTGAATTTCAGTGGGACCACTTCATAGCAGGTCCATTTCATAGAATAGGGAACGTCACAAACACCTATGTTGTTTATAAAAGTGCTGCTTCGAGTCTGATAAAGTGTCCGAACATAAGCAATAATTTGGCCGTAACATATCTTCAGATACCTTCAAATATCCCCCTTGGAATTTCCTCTGCAGAATCAAGAACGTTGGGTCCTGGAAAATGGTGCGTTTTAACCCCCTGCTTTGTTTAGGGGTACCTACCCAGTGTCAATGCTTTCAATTGTATAGAGGACCTTGGGCCTCTGATTCTATAGAGATTTCATGTTGAATACAGCACTGAGTCCTAGTCAGCAGAAAGCCTTAGCCACTGCGATTCTATAGTTGGATCTGTTCTCTTTGGGTGTATGTCATGTTCTTCAATTCTATATAGAAGTATTGGCAGAACAAATTTCCCACAACAATTCGTTCATCATCATTGATCATCCTTGTATATAATCGAAGAGGTTGACAGTGAAGACTTGGAGCCTTTGAGCTCTATAAAATTGGGAATGCATAAGGTAAGGTAGGCAAGAGCAACTGGAGCATTCAGGTCAGCTGTCAATGAATGACACTTGGGGCGCCTGATTTTATAGAAGGCCAACTAACCCCCCAAACCAAAAAACGGCTCTACGAGAGTGACTTGGGGGCAGCGATTCTAAAGAGATTGTCAACTTGAAAATACCTTGGGGTCTCTGATTCTATAGATGCATTTTCAGAAAGAGGGCCAATGTCTCCAGAATTATCACTATAAAAGTGTCAACACCGTGTGCAGCAGGTTGCAGGTGCGCTGGGGCTATATCACCCGCAAACGCGCTGTGGAAGCAGTCATGCAGCAGGAGAGCGAAAGTCGCCTCCGACGTGAGCAGGCCGAAGTGGTGGCTCAGCTCCAGCCATTGCAAAAGCCATTTTTGCCAGAAGTGGTTGCCCGCGTCGAAGACTGGGCCAAACAGTATTCCATTTTAGATTCTCGGTACAAATTTCTTGTGCTCCGGGCGCCTTCGCGCGCTGGCAAAAGCACCTTGGCAAAATGCCTCCATTTCGTTTTGCCTACGTATATCCAGAAGCCTCCTTTCATTCAAACTGTCCAGGGTGCCACGGCCGCTGCGTTACAACATTACGACAGAGATTCTCACGGCTTTATCCTGTTCGACAATTGCAATTCTATGTCCTTTGTGCTATCTCAGCGGGCCTTATTTCAGGCAAACCCAGACTTTCATCGCTTAGGCCAGTCACAGACGAACATATTCTCATATCAGTTTTATTTATTCAGGGTCCCCATTGTGATCACCATAGATGAATCAACTGACTGGGATGATGACGAACCATGGATTCGCGAGAATCAGCATTTGGTGCAGCTTACCGGCCCGTGTTATCATTTTGAGTAACAGCCTGCATGGGGTAGAGAAAGGCATGGCTTGGGTTAGGTTTGTGAAACCGCCTGCGGGGGAGATTTGGGTCTACAGCTGCTTGAACCCTCAATGGGCTTCTGCCATGTGGGTGCATGCTGCACGTGCATTGTTTCTCAGAGTTGCAAGGGTTCCTTCTAGGAGTTGCAGTCCAGGAGGTTGTGTTTAGGTCAGCATGGAGAATCTGTTGCAGCCGCCGCTCAGCCATCACTCACAGATTGCATGCAGCAGCTCTGTCGGGCCTTCGGTGTGGATCCAGCGCCACATGAGTCACAGGACATGGCTGTAACAGCACCAATTTTTCGCATTCATATGCCACAGAGTAACAGCCCAGCAACAGAAGGGTATAGGCTTCCATGCAAAGACATCCAAGACAGCACCCAGGTGGCCGCAGCCTTGCCCCATGGCTCACGCACCTGCGGCGACTCCAGTGGCTTTAGCAGAAACCATTGCAACTTTGCAAGCAGACCTTGCCAGAAACAGAGCGGCCGGAGTGCAAGCCGAGCATGCCAGATACCGAGCAAAGAAGGAAGCAGCCTCTGGAGGTTTTAGCCCTCTTGCTTGCAAAGCGATCGTTGCCGTCTATGTGTTGTCGGACTGCAATATGGAGCTAGCGCTTCGCTTCGCTGCCCTGTGGCCAGCAGTCAAGCCGACCTCAGGACAACACGGGTTGTGGTGGAAGATTTGTTTTTGAGCACCACAGACTTAGACTTGCAGCACATTTTTTCACCTTCCGCGACTCCGTGGGCACGGCCAGTGCGGCATGCAGGCGCTTTTCTGGCAGAGGCTAACACTTTCAACTGGGTTCTGGCTTGCAACCACGTCGGTGTAGCACCGCTATCGCTGGATGTCTATGCCACGTGGGAGAAAGCGCGGTTTGGCAGCCTCCTGGAGGGTTTGCCGCCTCGCCTGCATGTGAATCAATGGGTGCAGCGCTTCCGAGCCAAGTGGAACCTGCGGCGCCGAGTCCTACGTCCACAAGTGCACAGGGACCCAGTCACGGTGCAGGCTAAGGCGCCAAGCACGGTCGTGTTTTTGCGACCGTTTTCCGGCTCAAAAAATGGGGCCGGGCAAGCTCATTGCAATTCGGACCTCCTCCCACATGTGGTCATGTTTTCCTAGCCTCCCTGCTCGGCTTCGCCCTGTCAGGTGAGAACCTTTTGGCAGTTACTCTCCTACTACGTGAACACGAAGTTTGTGGTCAAGACTCCGCTGTTTTTGAATTTAGACGAATCTCACGCATTACCGCGTACCACACACTCGACTGTGCAATTTGCCCGGGCTACGCGTCTGCATATTTTTTGCCCATGCTTATGACATGTCCATGCTGCATATATCGCATGCCCTGTCCGGAACATAAACGTGCGAGGGGGCTTTGACCTATGTAGGCATCATTTGGATGCGCCCATATTTCAAGGCAAGAAGTTGCCGCACTACCTTTTTGGGACTGAGACCAACTGAACAAAAGAAGTTTGCTGGGGGGCCATCGGCGCTTGCCACAAAACGGCGCTGTGCACATAGTACGTATCAGAAAAGTGTTGGGACATCCTGCAAGAAGAGAAGCAAGACCAAGAACATCACCAAGATTGTGCGCGATCTAGGCAAAGTCTTAAAACCTTATCCATTTCAACCTATCTTGTTGCTGGATGTTGCGTCCTCACAACTCGCAAAGGAAACCATGGTGTGCGCTCGGCGCAATGGTGTCCAGCTCCTGTACATACCAGCCGGATGTACAGACAAAATCCAACCGTTAGATATAGCAGCTTTCCACCCATTGAAAACACATTTGAAGAGGAAGTACCAGGAACTGAGGGCAGGTTCCTGTGAGGGTTTGATAGACCCGTTAGCCTGGCTTTTTGAACTCATTCAGTGTCCCAGCTACTTTGCCGGCAAGAGTTGGAAACGCACTTTTGAATCTGTTGGTGCGGCGAAGCCGCCCGATACGGCGCACCTCCATACGGAGTTGCGAAAATTTATGGATATGCCACTGCATATGCCTCCAGGCAGCAAGCCCTCTAAAGAAGCCATGCAAAGCATCTGGCCTGAGCGACGCCGTATGGCGTACGCGTACACGGCTCTGTTGTGACGAGGTGCGAGCCGGGAGAAAATTGCGCGGCAGAGCACACATTGGCAGACATACTATCAGGGTACATCGGTGCATGACCATTTTGTCACATTCTCGTAGCCATGTTTCTGGGGTCGTGAACAGGGGTGAAAAGGAGGTACCAGGCAAGCACAAAGAGAACACAGGGTCATCTTGAGGACTGCATGCAGTTTGAGTGGAGCAAGCCTGTTGTTCGCCCGCCTTGAGTGCCATGTCCGCTGCTGATGCAAACGCCGCGGCAGCTGCATCCCCACCGGCCGCGGCTGATAGGGTTGCTGTGCTGAAGGAAGAGCGCAAAAATTTGAAACGCCAGTTAGCAGCAGCCACCAAAGAACTACAGAACCAGGAGAGTGCATGTAAATGCATGGATACGGTTTCTTTTCGTGAGTGCAGGTGGGACATGTGAACGCTGAACCCATGTTGAAAGACATGTACTCCATAGCCTGCAGGAAAGGAAACGAAGACGTCTTCTACGACAAGCAGGAAGGCTGGATGTGAGTGATTTGACGTGGCTGCTGGCACGTCGCATGCATCCAATGGCAAGCCCGCATGAGTAGAGTCAAGCCGTGCACTATGTGGAAAGCGCCATGCCAAAGACATAGAGCTCTTGGAGTGAGAGCGGCCATGTGAAGGTTCGAAAGCACCATGCCAAAGGCATGGACACTAGGAGGGAAAGCTGGCAACCGCAGACTTGCAAGCGCCATGGTCAAGACATAGAGCGCTTGGAATGAGACCATGTCAAGGCTGAAAATCCCCATGCCAAAGGCATAGCGCGGCAGGAGTGAAAGCTGGAAACCGCAGACTTGCAAGCGCCATGTCGAAGACAAAGCGCTTGGAAGACATGCGCGGTCCAGAGACCCCAGTTAGAAGACATCCAGGGATACAACGCTAGATAGACAAGATATCTCCCCAAGAATCTTCCCACACCCCACCTCCAAAACATCACCTCCCCAAGAATCTTCCCACACCCCACCTCCAAAACATCACCTGACCCCCCCTGGTATATTATTATAATTCCCAAACGGGGTATTCGGTCCCGCTCCTATAAATTCACAGGTAAAGTGGTCCCGCCGACGGCGGGACCGGTCCCGCCTGCAACCTGGAATCGTGGGAATTCCCACATTTTGCGGTCCCGCCGCGGTCCCGCTGCGGTCCCGCCTATAGTAATTGCGTACTGTCGCGATTTCATGTTGAATACAGCACTGAGCCCTAGTCAGCAGAAAGCCTTAGCCACTGCGATTCTATAGTTGGATCTGTTCTCTTTGGGTGTATGTCATGTTCTTCAATTCTATAGAGAAGTATTGGCAGAAAAAATTTCCCACAACAATTCGTTCATCATCATTGATCATCCTTGTATATAATCGAAGAGGTTGACAGTGAAGACTTGGAGCCTTTGAGCTCTATAAAATTGGGAATGCATAAGGTAAGGTAGGCAAGCGCAACTGGAGCATTCAGGTCAGCTGTCAATGAATGACACTTGGGGAGCCTGATTTTATAGAAGGCCAACTAACCCCCCCAACCAAAAAACGGCTCTACGAGAGTGACTTGGGGGCAGCGATTCTAAAGAGATTGTCAACTTGAAAATACCTTGGGGTCTCGGATTCTATAGATGCATTTTCAGAAAGAGGGCCAATGTCTCCAGAATTATCACTATAAAAGTGTCAACACCGTGTGCAGCAGGTTGCAGGTGCGCTTGGGATATATCACCCGCAAACGCGCTGTGGAAGCAGTCATGCAGCAGGAGAGCGAAAGTCGCCTCCGACGTGAGCAGGCCGAAGTGGTGGCTCAGCTCCAGCCATTGCAAAAGCCATTTTTGCCAGAAGTGGTTGCCCGAGTCGAAGACTGGGCCAAACAGTATTCCATTTTAGATTCTCGGTAAAAATTTCTTGTGCTCCGGGCGCCTTCGCGCGCTGGCAAAAGCACCTTGGCAAAATGCCTCCATTTCGTTTTGCCTACGTATATCCAGAAGCATCCTTTCATTCAAACTGTCCAGGGTGCCACGGCCGCTGAGTTACAACATTACGACAGAGATTCTCACGGCTTTATCCTGTTCGACAATTGCAATTCTATGTCCTTTGTGCTATCTCAGCGGCCTTATTTCAGGCAAACCCAGACTTTCATCGCTTAGGCCAGTCACAGACGAACATATTCTCATATCAGGTTTATTTATTCAGGGTCCCCATTGTGATCACCATAGATGAATCAACTGACTGGGATGATGACGAACCATGGGTTCGCGAGAATCAGCATTTGGTGCAGCTTACGGCCCGTGTTATCATTCGGAGTAAACAGCAGCAGGGGTTTAGAGAAAGGCATGGCTTGGGTTAGGTTTGTGAAACCGCCTGCGGGGGGAGATTTGGGTATACAGCTGCCGTTTTTTCTCTAATCGGAGCACCATTCCTACCCGTTTCTGTTTACTGCCCCCCTTTGAACCCCTCAAGTGCTTTCGCCATGTGGGTGATGATGCCAGTGCATTGTTTCCAGAGTTGCAAGGGTTTACCTCTAGGAGTTGCATGTAAGGAGGTTTGCGTTTTTAGTGTCAGCATGGAGAATCCTGTTGCAGCCGCCGCTCAGCATCACCCCCACCACTCACAGATTGCATGCAGCAGCTCTGTCGGGCCTTCGGGGTGGATCCAGCGCCACATGAGTCACAGGACAGGGCTGTAACAGCACCAATTTTTCGCATTCATATGCCACAGAGTCACAGCCCAGCAACAGAAGGGTATAGGCTTCCATGCAAAGACATCCAAGACAGCAACCAGGTGGCCGCAGCCTTGCCCCATGGCTCACGCACCTGCGGCGACTCCAGTGGCTTTAGCAGAAACCATTGCAACTTTGCAAGCAGACCTTGCCAGAAACAGAGAGGCCGGAGTGCAAGCCAAGCATGCCAGATACCGAGCAAAGAAGGAAGCAGCCTCTGGAGGTTTTAGCCCTCTTGCTTGCAAAGCGATCGTTGCCGTCTATGTGTTGTCGGACTGCAATATGGAGCTAGCGCTTCGCTTCGCTGCCCTGTGGCCAGTAGTCAAGCCGATAATAGGTAAGGTGGTACCAAAAAAGGATCGGGCTCGTTTTGCGTTGTAGGGAGGGGGGAAGAGGGTTTCACCTATTGGGCCCCATGGCTCACGTTGTTGTTCTTGGCACTTATCCCCTGCATGTTTCCTGCTACTCTCCCCGTTTGCTTCCTCATCCGGGGTGTGTTGTTTGAGGCACCACCAGGATAACTGGCCAGCACATTTTTTCACCTTCCGCGACTCCGTGGGCACGGCCAGTGCGGCATGCAGCCGCTTTTTTGGCAGAGGCTAACACTTTCAACTGGGTTCTGGCTTGCAACCACGTCGGTGTAGCACCGCTATCGCTGGATGTCTATGCCACGTGGGAGAAAGCGCGGTTTGGCAGCCTCCTGGAGGGGTTGCCGCCTCGCCGGCATGTGAATCAATGGGTGCAGCGCTTCCGAGCCAAGTGGAACCTGCGGCGCCGAGTCCTACGTCCACAAGTGCACAGGGACCCAGTCACGGTGCAGGCTAAGGCGCCAAGCACGGTAGTGTTTTTGCGACCGTTTTCCGGCTCCAAAAATGGGGCCGGGCAAGCTCATTGCAATTCGGACCTCCTCCCACATGTGGTCATGTTTTCCTAGCCTCCCTGCTAGGCTTCGCCCTGTCAGGTGAGAACCTTTTGGCAGTTACTCTCCTACTACGTGAACACGAAGTTTGTGGACAAGACTCCGCTGTTTTTGAATTTAGACGAAACTAGCATTCACTACACCATGCTGCAATTGCCCGGCTGCGTTGCTTTGCCACGACATGCCAGTCTTCGCATGCCTGTCCGGAAACAAGACGTGCGAGGGGCTTTGACCTATGTTAGCATCATTTGTGATGCGCCGCATATTCAAGGCAAGTTGCCGCACTACCTTTTTGGGACTGAGACCAAGCTGACACAGAAGTTGCTGAGGGGCCAGCGGCGCTTGGCACAAACGGCGCTGCACATAGTACGTCAGAAAAGTGCTTGGACATCCTGCAAGAACATCACCAAGATTGTGCGCGATCTAGGCAAAGTCTTAAAAACCTTATCCATTTCAACCTATCTTGTTGCTGGATGTTGCGTCCTCACATCTCGCAAAGGAAACCATGGTGTGCGCTCGGCGCAATGGTGTCCAGCTCCTGTACATACCATCCGGATGTACAGACAAAATCCAACCGTTAGATATAGCAGGTTTCCACCCATTGAAAACACATTTGAAGAGGAAGTACCAGGAACTGAGGGCAGGTTCCTGTGAGGGTTTGATAGACCCGTTAGCCTGGCTTTTTGAACTCATGCAGTGTCCCAGCTACTTTGCCGGCAAGAGTTGGAAACGCACCTTTGAATCTGTTGGTGCGGCGAAGCCGCCCGATACGGCGCACCTCCATACGGAGTTGCGAAAATTTATGGATATGCCACTGCATATGCCTCCAGGCAGCAAGCCCTCTAAAGACGCCATGCAAAGCATCTGGCCTGAGCGACGCCGTATGGCGTACGCGTCCACGGCTCTGTTGTGACGAGGTGCGAGCCGGGAGAAAAATTGCGCGGCAGAGCACACATTGGCAGACATACTATCAGGGGACATCGGTGCATGACCATTTTGTCACATTCTCGTAGCCATGTTTCTGGGGTCGTGAACAGGGGGGAAAAGGAGGTACCAGGCAAGCACAAAGAGAACACAGGATCATCTTCACCTTTCTGAGGTTCCCTTTCTCCTCGTTTTCTTCCCTTTCTAGCGACCTCCCTCCCCATGCACACCTTGCAGTCCTCCTTGAGCCGTTTTGGAGACAGCCCTTTGTTCGCCCCTTCCCTCCCCGCCTTGAGGGCCATGTTCCGCTGCTGATGCAAAACGCCGCGGCAGCTTGCCCGCCTCCCCACCGGCCGCGGTGATAGGGTTGCTGTGCTGAAGGAAAGAGCGCAAAAATTTGAAAGCAATTCAGCAGAAGCCATTCAAGAACTACAGAACCAGTGAGAGTGATGTAAATGCTAGGGATATCGGTGTCTTTTTCGTGAGTATGCAGGGGGACATTGTGACAACGCTTGACAACCAGTTGAAAGACATGTGCTCATAGCCTGCAGGAAAGGACAACGAAGACGTCTTTCTACGACAAGGCAGGAAAGCTGGATGTGAGTGATTTGACGTGGCTGCTGGCAGGTCGCATGCATCCAATGGCAAGCCCGCATGAGTAGAGTCAAGCCGTGCACTATGTGGAAAGCGCCATGCCAAAGACATAGAGCGCTTGGAGTGAGAGCGGCCATGTGAAGGTTCGAAGCACCATGCCAAAGGCATGGACACTAGGAGGGAAAGCTGGCAACCGCAGACTTGCAAGCGCCATGGTCAAGACATAGAGCGCTTGGAATGAGACCATGTCAAGGCTGAAAATCCCAATGCCAAAGGCATAGCGCGGCAGGAGTGAAAGCTGGAAACCGCAGACTTGCAAGCGCCATGTCGAATACAAAGCGCTTGGAAGACATGCGCGGTCCAGAGACCCCATTTAGAAGACATCCAGGGATACAACGCTAGATAGACAAGATATCTCCCCAAGAATCTTCCCACACCCCACCTCCAAAACATCACCTCCCCAAGAATCTTCCCACACCCCACCTCCAAAACATCACCTCCCCAAGAATCTTCCCACACCCCACCTCCAAAACATCACCTGACCCCCCCTGGTATATTATTATAATTCCCAAACGGGGTATGCGGTCCGCTCCTATAAATTCACAGGTAAAGTGGTCCCGCCGACGGCGGGACCGGTCCCGCCTGCAACCTGGAATCGTGGGAATTCCCACATTTTGCGGTCCCGCCGCGGTCCCGCTGCGGTCCAGCCTATAGTAATTGCGTACTGTCGCG
>CAMXCT020005648.1:7500-10000 GCA_947184155.2 Cladocopium goreaui | reverse complement strand
ATAGACAAATAGATAGATCGATAGCGACGAACTAGATAGATACATGGATAGATAGATCGATAACGAGTTACGTACATAGTCAGAGAAAAAGAAACAAAGACATGCGGACCAGGGGGGAATCGAATGGGGGGGGGATAGATAGATAGATAGATAGATAGATAGGATGGATAGATAGATAGATAGATAGATAGAGGGGTTATATTTATTGGTAACTGGGGGTGTAAGCCAAGTACATAGACGACAGTCCATTTGGATGACTTAGTAAACCAGAGCTATGAAACATTATAAGTGGTATGACGTGTCCAGTGTTGCTTTCTTGCTTGGCTGCGACGAATTGAGAGCCAACAAATGCCCCACAGAATTACGACCGAGTTTGTGAGCGGAGTAGAAAAACTCGGTCGTAATTTTTTTTCCTTCTACAATGCCCGAGAAAGGATTCTAGGTGTATGTTGCAGACCATGGGGCCAGTTGACTATGGCCACTAACCAGATAACTCCTTTGTATCCATGTATGTTTGTAAATATGTCTGTCTGTCTGTCTGTCTGTCTGTATGTATGTATGTATGTATGAATGTAATGTTATGTAATGTGATGTAATGTTATGTCACATTAAGTCGTGTAATGTTATGTTATGTTACATCATGTATGTATGTATGTATGTATGTATGTATGTATGTATGTATGTATGTAGTATGTATGTATGTATGTATGTATGTATGTATGTACGTATGTACGTATGTGTGTATGTATGTATGTATGTATGTAAGTATGTATGTAAGTATGTATGTATGTATGTATGTGATGTGATGTGATGTGATGTGATGTGATGTAATGTTTTTTCACACTAAGTCATATAATGTTATGTTATGTTACATCATGTATGTCTGTATGTATGTATGTATGTATGTATGTATGTATAAATAGATACACAGACAAATCGATCGATAGATAAATAGATAGATAGATAAATAGATACGTAAATAGATGGATAGATAGATGGATAGATAGATAGATAGATCGATAGATAGAGAGATAGAACGATATAGATAAATAGATAGAAAGAAAACAAAATAAATAGATGGATAGATAGATAGACAGATAGAAGCATCGATCGATAAATAGATAGATCGACGGCTACATAGATCGATAAAAAGATAGATAGATAGATAGATAGATAGATAGATCGATAGGTAGATAGATAGATACATAAAAGAATAGATAGATAAATAGATATATATAGATACACAACTGACTAGATAGATACATAGATAGATAGATGGATAAGGAGGTAAGTACATAGTCAGAGAAAAAGAAAGAAAGAGATGCGGACGGGGGGTCGATAGATAAATAGATAGACAGACAAATCGATCGATAGATAAATAGATAGATAGATATAAATAGATACACAGATAAATCGATCGATAGATAAATAGATAGATAGATAAATAGATAAGTAAAAAGATAGATAGAGCGATAGATGGAGAGATAGATACAAAGATCGATCGATAGATAGAGAGATAGAAAGATATAGATAGATAGATAGATAGATACATAGATAAACAACTAAATCGATCGATAGATAAATAGATAGATTGATAACTAGATACGTAAACAGATGGATAGATAGATAGATAGATCGATAGATAGAGAGATAGAACGATATAGATAGATAGATAGATACATAGATAAACAACTAAATAGATAGATACATGGATAGATAGACAGACAGAAGCATCGATCGATAAATAGATAGATCGATAGCGACTAAATAGATAGATACATGGATAGATAGATGGATAAGGAGGTACGTACATAGTCAGAGAAAAAGAAACAAAGACATGCGGACCAGGGGGGAATCGAATGGGGGGGGGGGCCCCCCCTAAGTCTCCGTTCGTGACTCTCGGGTCTCAATTTCCGGGAAAGGAACATCCACCTCCCCCAGTACTAAACTAGTACTAAAGTACATAGAACTCAGGTAGCCTAGGCTACCTTTCGTGAACAGATAGATAGACAGACAGACAGACAGATACTGTAGATAGATAGATAAGAAAGAAAGAAAGAAAGAAAGCAAGAAAGAAATCTAATCTAATCTAATCTAATCTATCCTAGTCAAATCTATCCTATCCTAATCTATCTATCTATCTATCGATCTATCTAGATTAGGATAGATTAGATCAGGATTGGATAGATTAGATTAGGATTGGATAGATTAGACTAGGATAGATTAGATTAGGATAGATTAGACTAGGATAGATTAGATTAGACTAGATTAGATTAGATTAGATTATATAGATTAGATTAGATAGACAGACAGATAGATGGGCTTGCATGGGCTTATATGGGCCATATAAATATGAACCCATTGGTATTGGGGAATATCTTGGAGGTCGGAAATCTGAATAGATTTGATTCGATCCTGTCATCCTGTCTAAAGAAAAGTCATATCACACTGCTGAGCATGTCCGTCTTTGAACCCACACTCCCACTGGATGGGCAAATCC
>CAMXCT020005648.1:0-2500 GCA_947184155.2 Cladocopium goreaui | reverse complement strand
GTACATACATGCGGCAGGGCTATGCAAGACTGAACCGGTTTGCTACCCCCGGTTCAATATGTTTTTGCTCTACAAATGGTAAACTCTACCCATGAAAGTGCTCTGGAGCTAAGGCAAGAACCATGGAGGTGAGGGACGACGGACTAGTAATCCGTTTGCATCTTTTGATATTTAAAATATTTTAAAATCATCTGATCAAATTCTGCTGCCGCATGGCCGCATCCCTCTGGAATGAGCCTTGAGAGATCCTGCTCCATGATTTCAATGTGCAGTGGATGGGTGACATGATCTGGGTCCTTCTGACAGTGGGGTTCGACACAGTCATCCCATGTCATCCCATGTCATCCCAGCCTTTACTTCAGCACTTCGTTCTTCAATTCGCTGTTTCAACCTCTGCTCCTGCAAAGAAATTGCTGCGTGGGCTGCATGTTACGAACCAGCGGGCACAATAGCACTGTGAGTCTTTGTTTGGTCTTCAAAGCGCTGTTTTTTTGCTGCATAGAAACCCTACTGACACTCCTGATCCGGTATCCCTATGACACCTGAGTAGATTCAACACAATGCAACAATGTTAACCCTAGATTAACAAATCTCTGGTTTATCCGGGGGGGCAACTTGAACAATAACTCAATACTATTTTGCCACCCCATTTAATAAATGAACTGGTGGTCAATGGTTTACAATGGTTTTTTGCAGTATCAATCAAGGTTGGCGTTATCCTCCTACCGACAGTGGCTCAATGCACTGAGGAGCACCTTGGCCAAGAGTTTCTGCTCTTGCTGACTCAGCTCCTAGCTATTGCTGAATCCAAGAGAAAGGTCCCGGAGATCACTGTGTTTGGGGTTTCAAATTCCGGGTTGAAAATGGAACAAAAATTGAATAGGTCTTCAGGCCAGTCAAATTTATTCAAACGTCTGGGCTGAATTGTGATTTCCACCTCCAAGTCTTGAAAGTCATGGTGATTTGCATCCTTTATGGTGTCACATTGGTATCTGGTCATCTCAGCGATATCGTCAAGACCCTGAAAAAATGCACGGCCAAACATGTCAGGCATCTTCTGGCTCCTCGTAGGGCCCACGAACCTTTTCCACCTCCGCTTCAAGTTTGGCCAACATCCCTTCCTCAGCAAGAACCGACGCCGTTAGTACACAATTCATCCAGTCTAGCGTCCAGCCAGGGAGTCTGCATCATGAGCATTTAAAGGTTTGGGACTCATGCTCACATGGATATCCCTGCACCGGGGAGGGGATCCTTTGGAGGAAACCCATCCGCATTTTGACGATGCAACGGTCATCAGAACACGCTCCTCCAGCATATCGCCAGACACAACAGTAATTCCATTGAGTGCCCCAACGATGTCCTCACGGGCTGGCTTGATGCTCTCAGAATCAACCATAGTTTTCAAAGGTATCGAATGGCCCTGATTTTAGGCTACAAATTGCCCAGATTGACCTGAACATACCTTTATGTGGAAAAAACAACCATTTAGGGTCTACTTTTAAGGGACATAGGGGGGGACTTGGGAACCAGGGGGGATTAAGGATGCACATGGGGGCATGCAGCAACATGATGCACACAGGCAACATTCCTTCATGTAGAAAAACAACCATGTAGGGTCTAATTTTAAGGGACATAGGGGGGGACTTGGGGACCAGGGGGCATTAAGGAGGCACATGGGGGCATGCAGCAACATGATGCACACAGCCAACATTCCTTCATGTAGAAAAACAACCATTTAGGATTTAATTTTAAGGGACATAGGGGGCGGAATTGGGGACCAGCAGGGGATTAGGGAGGGGCTTGGGGACCGGGGGGATTAGGAAGGGACATGAAGGCATGCAGCAACATAATGCACGCAGGTAACAGGGTCATCGAAAAACAACCATTTGCGGTCTACTTTTAGGAGTAGCTCGAGTCGAAAGGGGCTACCCGGGCACAAGCGAGACAAATCCACGGGCACAAGCGAGGCCAGTTCCCCCTAAAAGCTTTCGAAAGATAGCCACGCCTTGAATTATGCCAGGCGCTTACGAACAAGCAACTCTGGCGTGCTGCTGAATGGCCGCATAGAGAATTAGAGAAACAAGGGGAGCACTTCAGAAAGAGCCAGTAAGCAGCCAGACTCGGCCACCCAAAACCGGGCGACACCGAGGCGACTTTCGACCAATGGACAAAAAATACTTCCACCAGGCTCCACACATATGAAATTAAGATATGTTAAGATAAATTAAGCACAATCGAGTGACCAAGGGTCACCAAGCAGCCAAAGTCGAGCAATATTGGACCCAAGATGAGCAATCCGTCAAGTCAGCCCGACTTACCAGGACCTTTAGGAGTTTCTCGTGGTGTAACAAAATGCAATGGACATTGGGTTTCAATTGTTGGCCCGTCACAATGAATAAGCGAAAAATCCACAAAGCCTTCCTTCCTTGAGCTTCCCAATGTGCACCTCCTCGAAGTTTTGTTTTGGTGTGCGCTTCATTGTCCCATTGTGTTGCCGTGA
>CAMXCT020005646.1:436058-449166 GCA_947184155.2 Cladocopium goreaui | reverse complement strand
AGAGACAGTAAGGACAGGAAGCAAAGAAGCAAAGGAGCAGGAAGTAGAGCAGCAAAAACACATGACTGAAGAAAAGAACAAGTAGAATAGTAGAAGTAGAAAGGCACAGAAGTACAAAAGCAGAGAAGCAGGGAAAACAGAGAAGCAGAAAAGCAAAGGAGCAGGAAAAGCAAAAATCAGAAAAGCAGAGAAGCAAAAAACAAGGAAGCAGAAAAGCAGAGAAGCAATGCAAGCAGAAAAGCAGATAAGCAGAAAAGCAGAGAAGCAATGCAAGCAGAAAAGCAGATAAGCAGAAAATCAGAGAAACAGGAAAGCATAGAACCAGGAACCCGAAAAAAAATCCAAAACCTGCCGCGAATCAAAAAAAATAGCCCTCCGTTAGAATGTATGTTAGGCTTACCCTCCGGCAGTCAAGCGTGGCAATGGAAAATCCCCCAACTAATTGGAGGTTTGTAGCTGCGCAAATCATCCAACTGAATGGAGGATTTTCCAGCCAATTTTCGGCTCTAGCCGGGCCCGGTTCGACGGTCCGAGCGCTCTTCACTCGATGCCGCATCAACCGGTTTCGATACCGTCCACCATGGAGAAACCGTGACCGCCGGGACCGGGGGACCATGGTTTAGAACTACTGTAAGGTCTGCAAGTCATTGGGTCCAAGGTATCGTTGATCGGGTTGAATGGGTTACAACTACCCATCAGTTGGGCTGTAGGATTTGATTCCAATGGTCGCTGTCTACATTATCCAGCATCCTCTCAGCTAACAACGAATCACCAATTTTTAGGTTTCAAAGTAGTCTTCTTACCCGTAACTGTTGGCAAGGTCAAATTTTGAACCACAGAGGCCCACACATGGCCTATGTATTAATTTTGTGTAATCAGATATAGTGTAAATTTAACATGGTACTGTCAATCGACAAACCCCTGCACGAGTTGTGAACACTGCCCTCGCTCTCTCTGGTGTATTGATGGTAGCCACGGTAACCACAGGTTTGCTTCCAGCGAAACGATCTTCGTTTCGACATTTTCTTTGAACATCTTTGAAATTCATTCGGACTACTTCCGGCCATCTTTTGATTCAGCAAAAACATCTTGCGAGTTCCAATCACAGTCCATACTCCTTCAAACATCACCAGTTTCTCACACACATCAGGCCCTTCCAACGCAAACTCTGACACCGACTCACTGGAAAGAGGTCCCTGGAAAGAGCATTTCTTGGGAGGGAACGACAAGCACCGTTTGCCCAAATTGGTTCACAATCTGTATCCTATACCTCCGTACCTACGTGCTGAATGCAACCCCAGTATCTCTCGGCTGCATGAATACATGTGTGTGTGTCTATACTGATTATAGACAGGATAGGACTGGAAAAGATAGGATATGATAATGTTGGATAGATGGAGATAGATAGACAAACAAACAGAGATAGGGTAAGATAAGATCAGCTACGATGAGATAAGATAGGACATCACAAACTATTTGATAGACAGATAGACAGACAAACAGACAGGTGGGTGAGTGGGTAGATAGACAGGTACCTCAGTACATCGATAGGTATATAGGTATATAGATAGACAGACGGATAGTATGTAGGTAGGTGGGTAGACACAAACATAAATCCGATCAAGCCACTGCCTATGCAGATGTACATATGATCTTCTTTTGTGGGTCCACCAAGTGGAATCTGAGTGACCACCCAGGAGAAATTTCAGAAGACGTATGAAGCTTGCGAAGGACCCCTCAAGCCATGGACTTGTCATGATGTCTCCCAAAATCCATTGCTTCATCATATTTCTGTATCATGTGTCCTATTTTTCAACAGCCATTTTGGGCTCAAGATTCCACCGAACTTGACCCAACCCTTCTGATCACCGGAGCGTGCTGCCTCAAAGGGAGTTGTTGATCCAGAAGGATAAGTAGGAGGCGGAATAGCCCAGACTCAGATCACCGGAGCGTGCTGCCTCAAAGGGAGTTGTTGATCCAGAAGGATAAGTAGGAGGCGGAATAGCCCAGACTCAGCCTGGACATCGCAACCCTCTGGTACTTTAACAGTTTGCTACGGTATAGATGGCCCCAAAAATAGAGGATTTACATATAACATCATATATATATAAAGTATTGAAAAGTGGTGATTTTCAATAGCTCTGTTAAATTAGCAGAGGCTTCGATGCGGCTTTCTTTCAGCAACCTTCGCAAGCCTGACCTGCCCTTTTCTGCTACAACTAGAGGCAGGATCTTCATCGAGATTTTCCAGTCAATTGTTTGCGTATTGCATAGCCTATCTTAGATACGCAATCAATAACTTCAAACTGGTTACTTACTTAGCACGTAAAACATGTATTCACCTATATATATATATATATATATGTATATGTGTGTGTATATATTCATATATATATATTGTATAATTGTATATTATGTTTAATTATATATCATGTATAATTATACTATATTATATGCATATATGTCTATTACATGCATATGTATATATTCATATATATATATTCATATATATATATAGATTGTATATATATATAATTATTTATTTACCAATCCGTGGCGGGTGGATAATGTACTACCCATGCAATCCGTTTCCCGAGTTAACCGGGATGCTCTTTGGTTGCAACTTTACCTTGTGTATGGGCGACCTCAGCAAAAAGGAGTGACTGGGAACTTTGAATCTCTTAGATCAAATGATATTGAAGACTCCCCAAACGAAACCCTGATCTATTCATGAATTGCGCGCCCATTTGCAGGTATCCGGTATGATCTGAGAAATCTAATATGATCTAATATCTATATGGTCATAATATGATCATAATATGTACGTCAAAAATAGTCAAGACACAAGTCAAATGTGAAAAGATCTCAAGGGTCCGTGGGGATCACAGCCAAGCAGCTCTTGCACATCCTGTCCCAACTCGGAGAAGAACGAGTACTTCTCGAAAGGTTCCTGAGACGGTTCAGATATCTGATTGAACTATATCATTTCACCCACTGACGGAGCAGCAGGAGCAGCAGGAGCAGCAGCACAAAGCAGCAGGCAAGCAGCAGCAGGCAAGCAGCAGCAGGCAAGCAGCAGCAGGCAAGCAGCAAGCAAGCAGGCAGGCAAGCAGCAGCAGGCAAGAAGCAGGCAAGAAGCAGCAGCAAGCAGCAGGCAAGAAGCAGCAGCAGCAAGCAGCAGCCAGCAGCAGCAAGCAGCAGCAAGCAGCAGCAAGCAGCAGCAAGCAGCAGCAAGCAGCAGCAAGCAGCAGCAGCAAGCAGCTGCAAGCAGCAGCAAGCAGCAGCAAGCAGCAGCAGCAAGCAGCAGCAGCAAGCAGCAGCAGAGGCAAGCAGCAACAGCAGCAGCAGCCCGGACGGCGTTCTCAGAAGGACCTGCAAAAAACAAGGTGCTGTAAAGCAAATATTGCGCAAATTTAGCGTTTTCAATGCGCTGACATCTGCGCGTTGAATGCGGCCTGCAGCTGAAGCGGTAGGGCACGCGTCGCTGGCATCGGAGTCCGAAGCGGAGCCTGCTGTCTTGAAGCACGGGTGACGCATTGTTATACGTCACTTTGTACAGGCATGCTTGCTGTTTGCTGCTTGCTGCTTGCTGCTTGCTGGCTGCTTGCTTGCTGCTTGCTTGCTGCTTGCTTGCTGCTTGCTGCTTTCTCAGGTCACCATGTCAAAACAAACTACGGTCCTTCAAAGTCAGGACCGAGCAAATGGGAGGCGGCCCGGACGTCTTGTCCTGCAAGGCCTGTGCCCCTTCAAAGGCTCGGCTGAGCAATTGCGGCATGCAAGGTGAAAATTCCCCGGCTTGCAGAGTCGGTGCGCTACAATACAACTGCACAAACTTCGGGCAATGGTGCACGGTCCACCTCCATACTTCGTGACTGGTGTGAACTTGAGGCTAGCTGAGATACTTGATGTAGACTTAAGGAACTTACAACATAAGTTACTTATAAGTAGAACAAGTAGAAATTAGCTAAAAAATAGCTAAAAATAAGTAGAAATTAGCTCAAAATAAGTAGAAATTAGCTAAAAATAAGTAGAAATTAGCTAAACATATATAGAAAATAGTTAAGAAAAAATAGAAACCAATAAAAGACATTAACTCAAATTTAAATAGAATTGGCCAGACGGAAGAAAGCAAAGGAAAACCAAAGAGGGAAGAAGGCAATTCGAAGTGTGTTGGCATACCTGGGTTTAGGCACAGAAAAATGTTTTTCTTAGACACATGTTAGGTTTAATTTGAAAAGGAATTTAATTTTCATTTTTTTAGTATATTTGTTTACTTGCAAAAGGCATCCTTTAGGGGCCTGGCATCATCATCATCATCATCACCATCACCATCACCATCACGGTGTTTGACCAATGCCGGAAGCCAGGCATTGGTCAATCAAGCGCCGGAAGCCAGACGCTGGAAACACCATTAATTAATACAAGCGTCGGAAACCAGACACTTGCCCTGCCGGAAACCAGACAGAAATTTCAGTCACCAAAACTAACATCATCATCATCATCATCACCATCACCATCACGGTGTTTGACCTGCGTTTTTCTAAAAACTTTTAGCGGCCTAAAGAGGAGGCAAAATGTTCACATGCAAAAAAACATGGTCGTATCTGGGCCGATTTTAGGTCGTATCTGGACGTATCTGGGTATATCTGGGCCGGTTTTAAGCCGTATCTGGACGTATCTGGACGTATCTGGGTGTATCTGGGCCGTTTTTTGGTCGTATCTAGATCTGGACGTATCTGGGTTTATCTGGGGCCGTATCTGGACGTATCTGGGTGTATCTGGGCCGGTTTTAGGCCGTATCTGGACGTATCTGGACGTATCTGGACGTATCTGGGCCGTTTTTAGGTCGTATCTGGACGTATCTGGACGTATGTGGGTGTATCTGGGACGGTTTTAGGCCGTATATCTGGACGTATCTGAGACGTATCTGGGTGTATCTGGGCTGTTTTTAGCTCGTATCTGGATGAATGTATCTGGACGTATCTGGGCTGCTTTTGGGTCGTATCTGAGGTATCTGGAGGTATCCCATGGAGGTATCTGGGCGTATCTGGTCTAATTTTTGTATATGTTTTTTTTTGGCGGGGGGGCTTGACAACGCGGAAAGGTAAAACTCTAAGAACGTGAGAAATTGAAGTTCCGTGACTCTTACAAATTCCTTGTAACTTTAGGTGATGTCGGGGTGAGCATACTTGATGCCGACTGGCGAATCCTGAGACGGCAATTTTGAAACTGCTCATCTCTCATATCTCCAAAGTCCAAATGGTTTGCCATAGCCCTCAAGTAGCGGCCCACTGCTCTCAAAAAGCCAAGTAGGTCTGCCATTGCAGACAAAACTAAAACAAGTCTGCGCCGTCTCTTTTCCAAAAAGGCTACGGCCACCAAGAAACCCACATGTCACCAAAGAAGTGGTTCAAAAACACAAGGCACTGTGGAAGTTGCAGCTCTAAAAACAAGCAACGGGTCTGTTTTCAAATCAAACATTTGTGGGTTCTGATATTTGCGGAGCGTCCCGAAGGCCGCTTATCAGGTACATCAAAAATGAAAGAATAGTAGATGTTTGCTAGAATAAACTAGCAATTTAATAAAAAGTAAATTTGAAATAAAAAGAAAATAAATTCAAAAATAAATCAAAATAGTTTGAAACTAACTTAATTTTGATAAAAATACATAGAAATTAGCAAAAAAATAGCTAATAATAAGTAGAAATTAGCTAAAATTAGCTAAAAATAAGTAGAAATTAAGTTCCTTAAGTTCTGCCAACATAAGTGGCAAAAGTTCATAAGTTGCTTCTAAGTTCCACGACTCCTTGCCCAGAACTTGTGCCACTTATAAGTTACACCATGAACTTAAAGAACTTGAAGTTCATGTTGAGGAACTTGAAGTTGATGTTATGGAATTTAAAGGTTACTTAATTTTCCTATAAGTTCCTCAAGCTCACACCAGTCACGAAGTAGCAACCTTGTGCCCCCTTGGTTCCCTTGCGAGAAGAGCTTGGCGGTAAGCAGCGCCCGCTGCTGCAGATAGCCGAATTGTAGAACGAGGCATCCACACTTTTCCCAGCCTGCTGTGGTTGCCAAGTTCCTTCCCAAGCAGCGTAAGGGCATCCACGCGCCTTACAGGCTTGAATTTCAGGCGCGCCTTCAAGGTTTGGGAAACCTTTCTGCTTCCCTTACCTCGGATCTTTACCCCGGCGGCCTTGAGACATGCGTTAGCTTTGCTCACCACTTCAGTTGCCAGATATTTCTTTGGCACATCCATGGCAGCATGCGTATAAGCGCGTAATTCAATCGCAGCAAACAGGGAGCCATCCTGGCGCGGATCAGGCGACTTAAAGAAGACATGCTCTAGTACCCGTTCCGCAATTGCGTACACAAGGCCGCAGACGGGCAGGATGTGGGCCCGGTAAGCGTCTACACTTGGCAGGGCCTTGCGCGGCACCTCGCTCAAGCTCTTCTTAACACGGGCCCCGGCTGCAATGAATTCTGCGGCGCCGCCGCCCTCTGGCAAGGCATCGAACAAAGCTAAGAGCCGCCGGTCGTTGGAAAACCCAAACAAATCACCATCTTGGTCGGCATTGCGAATACCCGACGCACCACGACCTTTGCGTGTGCAAATGATGGTGTTGTAGGAGCAATACTTGACCCCCTTCGGGGGAGGCATTGCATCCCACACTTGAACGTCCCATGGGTGGATCATGGGGTGCGACCAAACGACAAAACGTCCGAGCCAAGCCTCATTACCCACAATGATATGGCACTGCCGGTCCTACGCGAAAGGGCGGGGACAAGCACATGTCCTGGGTATGAACCTGCTGTCTGAAAGGCATTTGAATCTATTCTGTGGCAAGCGAGGTTGCGTGCCCAACATCACTCGAAGCTGCCCCTGCCTCCAGCGTGCCATAAGGGTCGGAGGTGATCACCGCGCATCCGGAGAGGCCATGCAAAGGCAGCTTTGGCTTCTTGTTGTGCGCCTGGATGAGGGCTGAAAAGCGCCGCCCGCCCCTCTGCATGGCATCTTTGGTGCCTGGCGCGGCAATGCATAACAATTAATAAGGGGCAACAGAAACAGCAAAGCGCAAATGCCTGCAAGACGTAGTTATACAGGTGTACGTCAATTATGTTTGTATACCGCGTCGCCTGCCTCGCAAAATGCACCATGGCTTGCTCTCCGTTTCAGTTTCCTGGAGGACCGCCAATTCTGTCGGGTCAGCGATCTGGTCCTGCGCTGCCAAGGCTGGTGTCACTTGCGGGAAAATTGAAACAGCGCAGGGGCCCAAACCTCCTGGTAGATCACCTCGATGCAGTGCTGAAGCACCCGCCGCTGTGGCCAAGCATCCAGCTGCGCCATCTCTGCTGGGATGCGGGGCGCAAGCACCTGCAGGAGTTGGCGCGACATTGTAGAAGATAAGACGCGGGCCGTACATAAACATGTGCGTACACAGGCGCAGCCATTCACACATGTATGTATATGTATATATATATATACATATAGTTTATTTTTACTTCTTCAAGGTGCACACAAAAGATCTGTGCTGAAAAAATGAAAGCGTTAAAGATGCAAGCTTATGCTTGCACGGAACCCCGTTTCTTATTCCTGTTTGAGGTGAGTGAAGCCTGCTGCTGCTAGCACGTAACTAGCCAGTGCGCCGCTGGCCTTGCTGTTGGCCTTGGACCTTTTGGGGCGGGCAGCGGGCAGCCCCCAAGCTTCTCGCACAAGCTGCCGGAACGGCAATGCTCTTGACGGAATTCAAACATACAGGAAGTTAGGAAATAGAATTCGGAAATAAATTGAAAAGATGTAGCACGCAAGGCCTGCGCAGCCTCATGCCCAGCTGCAAGAAGAACATCTAATGCCCGTTGCGCCGCGCAGCGGTCCTATACAACAACCAGCATATCATGTAATATGTGGCAGCATGCGTGTGTGCAGGAAGGGCGTGTATATATATAGAGAGAGAGAGATATAGATAAAGATATAGATATAGATATAGTATGGTCAATCATCTTGAGCTTGTCTGAGTGGGAAGTTCATGCTTCCGGGCGCCTCATCCAAGGCGCACAGCTGGATGCGCAGCATGATGACCTGGATCATCTGCAGCGAGATGCCAGGCACCTTGATGGCCTTGTGGGTGTCCTGTGAGCAGAGCACACCGTGCTTCCCCCATAAAAACATGCTGAAAGCAACCCCTGTAAGCCCTCCCCATGCATTGATCGCTCCTGGACCATGTTGACAGCAAACGTCGGGCGCAAGGTGCCTGCAGAGGACGGCCATGCCACCTTGACATTGGACTCCCGCATGCAGATGACCCCCAGGGGTCATGTTCCGGCAGCTCGGAGATTTGCATGACGCCCTTTCCTCACATGGCCGGGTAAAGGAACAGCGCAGCAAGCAAACAACAATTTTGGAAAACGCGTCGACCGTATTGCCTGGCCTGATCTGGCCTGCAAATTCCTGGTCTTGCGGATGGTCCGGCAGCACACAACGATATTGCGAGACAGGGTAGAGGGTGAGCCCTGTCTCATCGTTGTACATGGTGTGCACGAGCATGCCAAGTGCCTCCGGACTGAAGCAAAATGAATGATATCGAGCTGCTAGCAGACCAGGTTAGGACACCGATGCATGACGCAACACGCAGGCCCATATAGGGGGACCCGCCTCAGCTGCAGCCGGGCCGATGTCTGATATGCCGTCGGTGGTGTTGACTTCCTCTTCATCGTCGCTGACCACAATGAAGTCATCGTGCGCCACACGGACCAGTGCCTGTATCAAAATTCACAATGCTGATGACGAAACGGGAAAATCGGCTGGAGAACATCTTTGCCCCGTTGACGTACAGGTGGGAAATATATTCTGCTGAAAGCGATTTGCAAATTTCCATGCAGAAGAAAGCGCCTCGGATGGCAAAGGCACAGACCGCGACGGCGTCAGGAGCAGCGGCATGCGCGAATAGGCTTTGGCTTTGCCCCTGGCGTATTGCAGGATCTGGCAAAGCAAGGGCTTGCATTCCCAGGTCTGTCAGCGAGAATGAAGAAGAAAGAGGCGGAAAGAAAAAGGGAGATAGAAAGAACGAGAAAGACAAGGAAAAAAGAGAGAAACAAAGAAGATTGGAAACCTATTTCCCGCCCACACAACAGACTGCTTCACGGGCCTTGAGAGCAGTGGGGCTGTTGCGGAGCTCCCTGCTGCCGTAGACCATGAGCCCTCCTTCCCTCCCGACCAATGCCTGCCGTGCAAGTTGCAGCTGTTGTCACCGGGGCGCATTCATGAATTTAGAAAGTTGTGCGGATAAACAAAAATCGCTGCGCCTCGACCCAGTTGGGGCGCTCAACGCGGGTGCTGCTATACAAGCTCATGATTGAGGGCTTGGCACCTTTCATGCCCCAATCAACACTGAGCAAAACGTTGCACTGCAGCTCCCGCTTGAGGCGTGAATCCTCCAAGATGTTGGGGATCACGGCGCACCAATCCATGCTGAGCATCCTGCATTTAGACCCAAGCGCTTGTCACACAAATTGAAAATTCACGCTCAATAGAAAATAAACCTGCCAGTGATATTTTTTTTCGACAACTGGAACTTGCCTAAATCACAAGCAGAGCATGCTGTCGGCTCCTCTCTGCGTCGCTCCCCTCTCCAATGCGCCGACGCCGCTTCACGGGCGTGGGTGCTGGGTAGGTCGGCGCGTCTGAGGGGATGGCCGCCTCATCCCATAGGTCGAACGGCTCTTCAGCCGGGGACGGGGGAGGCTGGCGACGCTGGTGAAAGCGGTGTAAATGGCACCGCTGGCGAAGATGCCTGAGCCGGTAGAAAGGGAGGCCCTAATAGATGTGGGCCAGCTTTGGCTTTTTTTACGAACATGACTTGTAGGCAGTAAAGCTGTAGCAATCTCAGCCTAACTAGCAATTAATGAAAAAAACATGCACATGGCCTCTGCTTCTGCTTCGTGATTGGCCCGGCAAGTCAGAATTTCAAAATCTAAATTAGCACGAGAAACAATACTTTCAGCTGTCATGCAACAACTTTAGGCTGGGCTATATTGTCGCGGGCAAGCAAGCAGCAGGCAAGCAGCGGGCAAGCAGCGGGCAAGCAAGCAGGCAAGCAGCAGGCAAGAAGCAGCAGCAAGCAAGCAGCAAGCAAGCAGCAAGCAAGCAGCAGCAAGCAGCAGCAAGCAGCAGCAAGCAGCAGCAAGCAGCAGCAAGCAGCAGCAAGCAGCAGCAAGCGGCAGCAAGCGGCAGCAAGCAGCAGCAAGCAGCAGCCAGCAGCAGGCAGCAGCAGGCAGCAGCAGGCAGCAGCAAGCAGCAGCAAGCAGCAGCAAGCAGCAGCAAGCAGCAGCAAGCAGCAGCAAGCGGCAGCAAGCGGCAGCAAGCGGCAGCAAGCGGCAGCAAGCAGGAGCAAGCAGCAGCAAGCAGCAGCAAGCAGCAGCAAGCAGCAGCAAGCAGCAGCAAGCAGCAGCATGCACAGAAAGCAGCAGCAAGCAGCAGCGAGCAGCAGCGAGCAGCAGCGAGCAGCAGCGAGCAGCAGCGAGCAGCAGCGAGCAGCAGCGAGCAGCAGCAAGCAGCAGCGAGCAGCCGCAGCAAGCGGCAGCAAGCGGCAGCAAGCGGCAGCAAGCGGCAGCAAGCGGCAGCAAGCGGCAGCAAGCGGCAGCAAGCGGCAGCAGGAGCAGGAGCAGCAGCACAAAGCAGCAGGCAAGCAGCAGCAGGCAAGCAGCAGCAGGCAAGCAGCAGCAGGCAAGCAGCAGCAGGCAAGCAGCAGCAGGCAAGCAGCAGCAGCCGGCAAGCAGCAGCAGCCGGCAAGCAGCAGCAGCCGGCAAGCAGCAACCAGCGTTTGCCCTCTTGAAAGAGTGATTAAATATAAGCTTTAAAAATCAACGCAATACAAAAATTGCGCACGGCCCCAAAACAATGAAATCGTTCAATTACTAAAAGTTGTGGTGATGCCAAACTTGAACTTTTTCCAGGCGCACGGCCTCCCGATACGACTTTTACAAGCTGATACGACTTAATCCTAGCGTTAGTATATAATATATATATAATGTTTGTTTTTATATGTATACGATTCGATTATATACGCTGATAGTAGCGGATTCTGCGGCAGTCCCCATTAAGAATGCCCATGTATGATGACGTCGTTGTGATGGCATTTCGTGGTTGAGCCATCTCAAACATGGCTAAACGGTCAGAGATGATCTTCCTTTGCGGTACTTTGGATGGAACATCTACACGAAACCCATGGTTTTTACTTTTTACCATGAATTTGTTTGGGGGGTTCCTGTAGTTTTTGATGAACCCACAGAAATGTCCTATCAAAATGTCCCCGGTCTCAAAGTAGCTGGCTCCAGATTCTTCATCATCTTCACCTAGGAGCCTTGAAAAAATACAATGTTTAATACCCCTCTTTTGACTTTGGAAAAACCAAACATCTGGCCAAATTACAATTACAACATGTATATTAATATACATATATATACCAGATGTATGTAATTTGTTGTAGCATTACATATTGATATACATATTGAAAAAAAAATATATATATATATATACCATTACAACATGATATATATATATATATATATATCCGCCGACCCCGGCCTTCCCCAAGGCAGGGGCGGCGCCTGGGACCACCGCAGGTGTGGAACTTGTCTTTCTTAGCAACAGGCATCCCAAGGCCACATCCATGGCTTTTTCTGGGCGTCCAAGCTTGCCGTTTGCCAGGCCTAAAACCCTCCAAACCCTCCACATCCATGGCTTTTTATGGGCGTCCAAGCTTGCCGTTTGCCAAGCCTAAAACCCTCCAAACCCCTCAAACCCCTACAAGGCCACTTCAATGGCTTCTTATGGGCTTCCATCGCAGGCAAAAGCCCACATCCATGGCTTTTTCTGGGCGTCCAAGCTTGCCGTTTGCCAGGCCTAAAACCCTCCAAACCCTCCAAACCCCAAAAAAACCCTAAAACCCCTACAAGGCCACTTCAATGGCTTCTTCTGGGCTTTCATCGCAGGCAAAAGCCCACATCCATGGCTTTTTCTGGGCGTCCAAGCTTGCCGTTTGCCAGGGCTAAAACCCTCCAAACCCTCCAAACCCCTAAAACCCCGAAAAGGCCACTTCAATGGCTTCTTATAGGCTTCCAGCGCCCACAACCATGGCTTTTTATGGGCGTCCAAGCTTGCCGTTTGCCAGGCCTAAAACCCTCCAAACCCTCCAAACCCCTACAAGGCCACTTCAATGGCTTCTTCTGGGCTTCCAGCGCAGGCAAAAGCCCACATCCATGGCTTTTTATGGGCGTCCAAGCTTGCCGTTTGCCAGGCCTAAAACCCTCCAAACCCTCCAAACCCTCCAAACCCCTAACAAACCCTCCAAACCCCTAAAACCCCTAAAAGGCCACTTCAATGGCTTCTTCTGGGCTTCCAGCGCAGGCAAAAGCCCACATCCATGGCTTTTTATGGGCGTCCAAGCTTGCCGTTTGCCAAGCCTAAAACCCTCCAAACCCCTCAAACCCCTACAAGGCCACTTCAATGGCTTCTTATGGGCTTCCATCGCAGGCAAAAGCCCACATCCATGGCTTTTTATGGGCGTCCAAGCTTGCCGTTTGCCAGGCCTAAAACCCTCCAAACCCCTAAAACCCCTAAAAGGCCACTTCGATGGCTTCTTATGGGCTTCCAGCGCAGGCAAACGCCCACCTCCATGGCTTTTTATGGGCGTCCAAGCTTGCCGTTTGCCAGGCCTAAAACCCTCCAAACACCTAAAACCCCTACAAGGCCACTTCAATGGCTTCTTCTGGGCTTCCAGCGCAGGCAAACGCCCACATCCATAGCTTTTTCTGGGCGTCCAAGCTTGCCGTTTGCCAGGCCTAAAACCCTCCAAACCCTCCAAACCCCTAAAACCCCTAAAAGGCCACTTCAATGGCTTCTTCTGGGCTTCCATCGCAGGCAAAAGCCCACATCCATGGCTTTTTCTGGGCGTCCAAGCTTGCCGTTTGCCAGGGCTAAAACCCTCCAAACCCTCCAAACCCCTAAAACCCCGAAAAGGCCACTTCAATGGCTTCTTATAGGCTTCCAGCGCCCACAACCATGCCTTTTTATGGGCGTCCAAGCTTGCCCGTTTGCCAGGCCTAACACC
>CAMXCT020005646.1:336153-435958 GCA_947184155.2 Cladocopium goreaui | reverse complement strand
GCTGCAGCGATCTCAACAGGAGACATGCGCATTAGAAGGTCTTGGATGTCTTGGGGTGTTTCACAGTCTTTCATCCTGGTGGCGTCGCCACAATGACGTCATGAGTATTCCCCAAGTTCTATCATCATTCCACTTTTGCGAATGGAATGCATGTAATGTACTATATATATATACATACGTATGTTTAACAATGTTTAGGCCTAGCCGTTTGCTGGGCTTCTTGAGTGGCTCTATGTCTGCGCACTTCTTCCTCCACCCTTGAAAAGGGGTCGGCGGCACCAGGGCGTTAGCCCATTTATAATATATATATGTATGTATCATCTGCCAACAATTCCTACCAGAAATCAGCAACTTCGGTTTCCCATTCCGGACCCGGAGCCGGGCTCGACATTGTCGGCATGACGACCGGTGCCAAGCTTCGCTGTCCATGGGCGGCGGCGGCGGAAAGCTCTTGTTGGCATGTTTCGAGAAGGTCCTGCCCTGGTGCAGCCATGGAACCTTCATGGGTTGATTCACATGTTACGTAATCCCACAACCATGGGGAGAAATGAATAAAGTATAATTTTTAGCCATAGTAGATGAATAGTTGCTAACATACCTACTTAAGTATGGGAATAACCCTCCCATTTTAGGGAAACATACAACTATAACCAATGTAACTGGACCGTGGCACATAGAAATGACGAGCTCATGTGGGGCTTGAAAAGGGCAATGTTTTTCAGACGAGGTTGTGTCATTTTTGCAGGTCGTTTTCTGGGTTCCAGCTGTCCAACAAAGTCTATGATAGGGGGCAACACCAAAGTTTTACCATCTGGTTATTTAACATAGCCATGGAAAATCACCATTGTTAATAGGTAAACCATCTATAAATGGGTAATTTGAATTGAAACCCAAAATTGTCCAACAAGTGTATCTGGTTGGTGGTTTTAACCATCTTGAAAAATATGAAAGTCAATGGGAAGGATTATCCCCATATATTATGGAAAATAAAAAATGTTTGAACCCACCAACCAGAAAATTGTCCAACAAGTGTATAGATCTAAGACTCACACCCGAAAAGGCGGAGGACGCTGAAAGATGATTTGGGGTCGATCAGAATTGGATACAACTGGAGTAACCGCCAATGGGAACCAAGAATGTTGATCCGTATTGTAGCCATGGCTAGGGTATATCCATTAGATCCATGGTCCGGGAAAACAGATACACTATCGACTTGCATCCCCAAAGCTGATGATCCTTAAATTTCCAGAATGCCATGTAATGAGTGTGCCCCAGCGACAAATCCATCTCGGATTCCTGTTGTTGTGCATATTCCATTCTCCATATTTTCGTGTGCATCTTATATATCTCCAAATATCTCCAAGTTATCAACAGCAATTCATGGAATGTCTCCATTGATATCTTGTTGATTGATAACTGATTGAGTTCATGGAATTCCATTCTCCAAGTTCATGTCTCCATTCTCGTTGATTGAGTTCCATGAATCACTTTGGAACAGCTCCCACGCCCATGATCTGAAAATCCACACTGGATTCCCATGAAATGTCCAGATCATCCCTGCAGGCCTTCCGAAGTTATGCACGTCACGATTTTTTTTCCGACCCAACGAGCTATTTTAATACCGATACAGCAAGGGACAAGAAAGGGTTACAGTATTATAGTTATATTTAAACCATTTTTCAGCAGCCCGAAACCGAAAAGATCTCTGAACATAGTTATACAAGTCTCAACCGCAGAACAGGATGGAAAGAGAAACTTACATCTGTGTTTTGTCTAAATTTGAAAATCCCAAAAATCATTTCTGGTTGGTGGTATACCTACCCCTCTGAAAAATATGACTTCGTCAGTTGGGATGATGACATTCCCAATATATGGAAAAATAAATTTCATGTTCCAAACATTTCCAAACCACCAACCAGATATTGGTTCATCATCATTTCCCCCCATAAAATATAGCAATTCTGGTGGTTTTTTTAATTTGAAAATCCCAAAAATCATGTTCTCAACCTCCCCTGCTGTGCCTCATGTGAGACGGGGCGATGGGTTCCCTCCTCTTGAGCGGTGCCTGGGCGGGTCAGGGTCGGCGTTTTTTGTCACATTCTTGGCGAAAATCACCAGGAAAAAAGATGAAATGGAAAGAATGGTATAAACATGACCTATGGAAAGTTTGACAAAAGGGAATGTGAAACATATTGTATCTGGGTAAATTATAATATTTCACTAACCTGAATTAAGGCCATTTTGGGATGATTCCCCTTATTAACTATGATTCCAGTGAGGGAGAACAGTGAGGTCGTTATAATTTACCCAGATTGTATGATGATTTCTTCACATGATTGGGGATGCAACCAACACACATGATGTGTCCAACAAAGCCAACAAGTTCACCAGCAATCACCAACGAACACTAAGGAAGAACAATCTAGTTGCCAACCAACAACAATGGAGAGTCGAAAAACAAAACTGTATGTTTTTTTTAAAAAAAAAAAGAACATGCCTCTGTTAAACAAAAATGTAACAATGAAAACTGTTCGCTGCAACCTGGACGTTTGCCCGGAGTTGATGTCCCGCCTTCCTGATTTTGATCCCTCATGAAGATAAAGTTTATTATGTTATTTCCCCAATCAACATATTGGTCATAGGGGGTGGCGATGTTTGATCCCTCATGAAGATAAAGTTGATGTTATTTCCCCAATCAACATATTGTTCTGAGGAGGTGGCGAATTTTGATCCCTCATGAAGATAAAGTTGATGTTATTACCCCATTCAACATTGGTCATAGGGGTTGGCGAATTTTAATCCCTCATGAAGATAAAGTTGATGTTATTTCCCCAATCAACGTATTGTTCTGTTATGTCACAATCATAAGTCTGGGTGAACGTTAAGGTTGCGGACAAACTGTTATACCATGACCAAAACTGAGGACATGTTCCAACAAACCAGTTTGTTTCAAGATTTTCCATGGTAAAAACAATGGTTTTTCCCCATGTGTCATGATTTTCCATGGTAAAAACCATGGTTTTTCTCCAACAAACAAACGTCCCCTTTGCAAAGCCTGATGCGATATGCGCGGCCATCAATTCGTCCATGATGGCCTTGCCTGGCTCTGTCGAAACGGTGCCATAAAAATTGCCCTCTGGTAATCATCAAAGATGGCAAGCTGGAAAATGCCCTCTAAATGGAGTTTATAGCTGGGAAAATCATGTGCAATTCTGGATATTTATAGAATTTTATAGATTGGAAAATAATCGAAGTAAATGCGGTGGATTTTGAATTGCCATGTTGATTCTAGGAGGGTAACCCAGGTTTTTGCTCAGATAGTATTGATTACTAGCTGGCTAGCTGGCAGAGGTTAATCTGAATCACCACTTGGATCCACTTGGTGTTTTCTCTGTTCTAAGTCACCGGCATGTTCTTTTGCGGCGCAGACCACAGATCAGGTGATTCTGAGTACCCTCAGGAAAGTCTCTTTTCGCTTGTATGTTCTCTGGAGCGGACCAGATGGAAGATCTCCACTGGCTGAGCCCTACCAGCTGAAGTCGCCCCTTGGGCCTGCTCTGACTCCTTGTACCAACTGGGCATGGACAGAGCCATGCACCACAGAGAGACACGATATATATATATATATGTATATACACAGTATATATATAATATATACTATATATTAAAATATTATATATATGATATATTATATATATATGGACGCTCATATATGGACCCTTCTTAAAATGGTCGATCCCAAAACCATGGGTTTCACCACTAGAATGGCCGTTTTGGTAGTTTTGAATGATTGGGCTTAGACACATCCATATAGCAAGCGGCATGATTTCGTCATATCGATGCAGTAAACCAATCTCCCCAATTGATGGTCGCTGATAGACTGCATTCTGCAAGGTTGGTGGTCAATGTCACAGTCAGCATTTTTGGATGGATGTGGATTGTTACAAGGTGGTGCCCCCCAAGTTATAAGTTGGTTTATAATCCCATTAACTGTAGATATATCACCTATAAACCATAGTTATTGGAGTTATAAACCAACTTAGCTATCTAGGGGGCACCACCTTGTACTCCTCACTTTGGATGAATCCCCATAAAGTTTCTGTCCTGGTCACTCTCCCACTTGAGACACTCGGACACCGTTCTGAAATCGACACCAAATCCAACCTACTTGGACGAGCATCCCAAGAATTGCAGTGTGAACAAACATGATTCGGTTACCCAGTTGTAAACTGGATGATTACAGAATATTACAGATATTTACAGATATATAGTTGGTATGGTTTGCATCAGCATTTTGATTTGTTAGAAGAATCATGTCAAAACCATCTGTTGTCCAAAATCATAACTGGGCTAGCGGCGTTTTGTTTGTAATGTCAAGTTTCCAACCTGTCGTCTTGCTGACATTTGGTCGTGCGCAAATGTACTTCTGTGAAATTTGTCGAATTTGAACTTTTGAGAATTTAGCGCTCTGCCGCAGCGCACAGACGCAGACGCTTCAGTGTGCAGTGAGGAAAAAACATTGTAATATATGTTTACTATTGTTTAATCATATATCCTCTAGACTCTATAATATATATATATATGCAACCAACACATATAGATATATATATATATATACATATGTATATATATATATATATACATAAGCCATGATGACCCATGTATTTACCTGCCATGCTTATCCCAGTGAAAAATCCATCAACAACATTCATCAGGGCCTGGAGAGATGACCACCATGGCGGAAATGCCCGACTCTTTCGCCACCTGAGATTCCGCGCGGGATGGGATGGGATCAGTTTGGCTGTGATTCGGAACTCGGCCAGGATCGCCATGACCGGCGATCCTTGAAAAGCGGTGGGGTCCCAGTTGGCAGTCCACTACGATTTGCCCAGGGCTAGGGATGGCTAGTTTCAAAAATGGGGGCAATATCAACTACCCTCTGGTAATTTAATATAGCTATTGAAAATCACCAGTTTCAATGGGTAAATCCACTATAAATGGCCATTTTCAATATAGCTATATATGTTAGTTTACCAGAGGGCAACCGACATCACTGTGGATCTGGGGGGCTCCCCTTCCCCAGGCTTCGAAGGACGCGGCATCTTGCAAAGAGAGTGCCGCCTCCCAGCTCTTGCCTCGGACAGCATTTTTGGATCTCCAAGATGTGAGGTGGTAATAGTGTTACCCTCAGTTGGGTCTTCCAACATAGCAATGGAAATTTCCCTATAGAAATGGATGTTCTGTATAATGGGAAAATCATCGAACTAAATGGATGATTTTCCAGCAAGACGTGTTTGATTATCGGAGAGTAATTCTAATTGAGATGGGAGGGCCATGTGAATCATTGTGAATGCAGCTGGCATTTTTGGTCAGGACAAAATTGGATGCTTCAATATAAACATGACCACGAGACTCCCTGTGTCCCTTGGTCTAAAGTTCTGACCCCCCAAGGTGAGCCTCCCCAGATTGTTAATACACCCCTATTAGATCTATTAGTGGTTGTTGGTGGATAACCACCGGTTAATAAATCGTTCTTCTTGGGGGTCTAATTTCTTTGGGGGGGAGTGGGCTGTTCAATCCCCACGACAATATAACTTGGTGCATACTGGGCACATTCTTTCGCGAAAAAGTGGAGTGCAGAGTGCACAATTTTGAAAAGCCTTGGTCCAAACCTTTCACACAAACTGCATAAAGTCCCAAAGCCAATTTAAGACCATCAGCATCCTACATCTTGGTTTCCCCTTCCTAACCATCATTTTTTGCACCTTTGACCCTTAAAGGCCTTAGGAAACGCACAAAAAACGGCTACACAGCTCCAACATACAAATGTGTGAGCAACCGGGCGATGAAATCTATAGCGCAAAAAAAGGTCTGGTTGTGAGGTTCTAACATGCCCAGGTTGGAAAATTGGCAATGGCCATTTCAGGATCCGATTGATTGGAGGTACCGATTCCATATATTTTTGGCCTATTTTTTAGGCCTATGCAAGCGAATACCTCCACAAAAATATGGCCTGAAATATGGTACAGTACCTCCATTTTAGGATCCTGGAATTCCCATTGAAAATTGGCAATATACTAATATGTGATGCTTATAGTAAATCGCTGCTTGGGGTGAAACCACCAATTTCCCTGGATCACAATGGATCAAAATCCCACCAAATCCCACCATAATTTGTCTGCTGCAAAATTGGATCAAAACATCCCCATTTTTGATGGTGCTTCCAGCTATCAGAGGTGAGGTGCCACTTTTCACCACTCCAGAGGATTGAAGATTCCGCAGAAAGTCGTCCACCACAACATGTGCGCCTCAGTTGCAAAAAGGAATCCCGTACTGCTACGCCAGGGTTCAACTCAATCCCGGGAAAAATTGGGTTGGTGGTTTGGAAATCCAGCAGGAATTTGCAAGCCCACTCCCCACTCCATCCCTTGGTAAGACCATGTTACCATCTGTATGTCATCATACCCATGCTGTTGCTATTAATTTGCCCATGTTGAAACAAACCCAAATCAGTGAAATCCACACTTTAGTGGTTGAACCCTACAATTTTCAATGGCGAGATGGCTAAATTCGGCCAAATCATCCAAGTTTTTTTTGGTAAAAATCCCCGTATCCTCCAGGCTAATCAGTCACATGACTTGCTGGAAAATCCCCCAGGACTAGTTGGATGTTTCTCTCATTAAAACCATTAAAACCTCCACTTCGTTTGGGGATTCCCAGCCAAACAAAAACCCGTCCAGGGCGCCACTTTGGACCACCTCCTGCGCATAGTCCTGCAGCATCCGTCGCACCTGACATGTCAAAGCCGATTTAGAAGATTTATGTCAGGCCGTCCTGGGGAAGTGATGTTTGCTCCAAAAACCCTTGAAACATAATGGTATATATAGTGTTTATGGATGTTTGTTGTGAACATGGATCTGAGACCTACAGTAGGTTCTGGAGCAAGGATGGAAATGGGTCAGAACCCAGGTTTTTTGACTGGTGCACACACGCCCAAGATGTTAGCCAGAATATATAGTTGTCAGGGATGTGCTGAGGATCATCCTGGATGCATTCCACCAACATCCACGGTGTAGATTTACCTACAAAACTAACAACATGTTGGTGGTAAAAGCTAAACATACTCCATTGCCCAACATGGATGATCTGGGTATGGTTTTGGCCCATCCTGGAACTTCTTTTTGTTGGGCTCATATTCCAATGGGACCATCTTTCCGAAGTCAACAGCGACACATCGAACCGCACCTTGTTGGCTCGAACCGCCGCTTTCAAGGCCTGAAAAATCTGGGTGTCGTTGAACAGGGCATACCGGTCTATATCGTGTAGGTATTGATCAGTTTAATGGAGAAAATGATCAGTAATCAGTAATTATTTTTGCGTACTCTATGTTCAAACCAAGCCATATTAACTCTGGGACAGTCTGCTGGAGTTGGGTCGATCCAGTTTGGCAGTGTTTGCTGCCTATGTTTCATGGCTAGAAGCAAAACAAAAGTGTATACCTCCCCTCCCTGTGAGCCATCCACTTCAAGATGTGGACTCTGGTGGTGATCACGAATCCTACATCTGGAAGTCCAGTTTTTCTTGGTAAAACCTGTTTGTTTTTTACTTGTAAAACCTTCGTTGTTGTTGACCATCTTCCCATCTTCAGCATCTCCAACCGCTTCCAAGGCCTCGTTCCCCAGATCCATTTCCGTGGTCGAAGGCATATCTGGCAGCCGTCGGCCAAAGCCTGACAAACGTTCTGGATTCATCCGATGGTTCAATGACGATTACCCTCTGGTAAACTAACATAACTATGGAAAATCACCATGTTTAATGGGAAAACTCACTATAAATGTCAATTTTCAATAGCCATGTTAGTTTACCAGAGGGTAATTCTTATATAAATATGTATCTATATGTATTATACATCACTAGGTATCGTTATATGTAGTTAATCCTATGGGGAATCCATTTAATCCTATGTTTACCTTCCTTTTTGTTGATCCTATGGTTGATCCTACGCTTAATATGCATAGATGTACATACATAATCCTATGGTTAATCCACTTGATATCTCATAGGTATACAGTGAATGATAGTATATAGATGAAAAGGGATTCAGTGAGGTACAGTGATGGGGATATCATTGGGACTTGATGAGGATATGTGTATATATATATACTGTATATACACCATGGAATATGAGATGATTGCGATATAATCAATCAAATACCAATAACATGACTTGGTTTAGATGGGACACACATAATATCTATATATATATATATGATGTGATGAACTATTCTACAGGGTGAGGGTGTTAAGTCAGACATGCCCGTCTACAGTCAAACATCCCCATGGGCACAGCTCAAACGCGTGAAGTCAGACATCCCGCAAAAAGTCAACCAGAACATATCAAAACAACATGGGCACACGTTTCGCAGGGACCTTTTCGGAATAGGTTGATTTCATCGGATTCTTTGCCCACACTGTAGGAAATCTCAATATCGTACTATGATGTTGAAAGATTACAACAGGAGAATATAATGGCACAACGTGGGTAACAAAATGTACACTTATGCTTCCGTGTAGAACAGAGAAAGTTGATAGAACAAAAACAAAAACACAATCAAAAACAGAATCAACAAAAAACAACTCCACACTAAGAGTCACCAAAAAAACAAACAAACAACAAGAAAAAAACATAAAAGCAAAAAAAATAAAATCTGTATTTTCCGCAGTTTTTTGTTGTTTTCCTTGTTTATCTTGTTGGGGTGTTGCTTTCTTTTTGTTGTTTCTTGTTTTTCCTTGATTTTGGTTTTCTAGTTTGTTTTTTTTTGTTCGCTCTGGTTTTGTTTTTGTTTGTTATGTTTTTTTGTTTTTTTGGTCAAACCCTATATTCGCTGTGTTGCTGGACTCATAAGTGTACACATCCCTAAAGCTAAATGTTGGACCCAATGGCACAGCGCGTTTGACACGTGAGTTCGCACCGGCAAATGCAATGACACATTGCGGGGTAAATATATGGGTGAATTTGAACGCCCTGCGCGAGCCCCGCGCGATGTCGCGCGATGTCGCGCGAGGTCCGCGCGAGGTTTGGCCCACCCAACCCCATCCGGGCAACAGCAAACAAACAGCAAACAGGATCATACACTGCACATCACAATTTTAGCAACTGCGAGACACAGGGTTTGCAGGTATATACATATATATATAGATGTGTATATATATATACATACTACCCTAGAGGGATGCTTCTTCGTCCAGTTTGGGGTAGTATATATATATACATAACCACGGATATATATATATATATATATGTATATACTGTATATACTATAACCAATGAGAATCCACCGGACCAATCAAAACAATGAAAGCTTCTGGAAAACCCATGGATTTGGGCTGTCGTATAAATCCCGTCAAGCACCAACAGCTTATAGACTCCCAAGTCCCCAAGTAGTGGATTTCCCATTGGGAAAATAGATTCCCTATAGATTCCCTATAGATTCCCTATAGATTCCCTATGTTTCATCAGCAAATCCAAGGTATTCAGACGAGGCGCCCAAAAAAAAAAAACATGCCGGGCATCCAACGACTTGGCACCACAAGTTTCGGAGTATCCAAAGAATGGATCCTTAAAAAAAATAACACACAGAAATAGGGATGGGTCAAAACCCTGGTACCTAGTGAACCCCAAAATAGCTGGTAAATGGATGTTCATCCCACTAAAATGTATCTATAGGTATTGACCCATACCCAAATTGTGATAAACAAAAATTGGAGTAACTGAGTAACCATCAAAAATTGGAGTCTCCAAAGCGGAATAACATTGGAATAACACACACATCAATACAAATCACCATTTTTGATGGTTCAAATACCGCCGAACCGCAAACCGTAAATAGTAAAGCCAGTACCGAACCATCCTTTTCGGTTCCACTGGGCATTTCTTTAACCCAGTGACTCACTTCTTCCAAATCAAAGCCCCCAAAACAACCAACCAGGTCTACTCAGTTGGTGATATCCCAAGGTTTTCCCCCAGGACGCTAAGTTGGTTTTAGAAATCCAACAACTGTCAAGAACTAGGGTTTTTGGCAGATATTTCTACATTTCATGGAAGTTCTCAACAAACAAACGTAACTAGGGTGGCAACACCTTATAACGATTCTTGAATCAATCATATCACATTCCATATCATTCCCGTACACATGAACGCCAATCCCATATTGTTCACCGTGGTCCAAGACCCACAAGACCCCGCCTCGCAGTAGGTAGACGTGAAGCTGATCCGCCGTTAAGTCCTGCTGACATTTGCTTAGTTGTATGCTATATGCATGTATATACATGTATACAGCTATTTCAACTCACTGTATCTGTCTATACATATAATATGTATATATATATATATACAATTACATACATATATCATATATAATATATATATAATTATATATATGCTGCATCTATCTGGTTGTCTATCTGCAAATCGACTGAAGACACTGTTTTGTTTGTTTTGTTATCGATATGAGGAACATATTAAATGCACGACTACAAACAGTATAAGTGCAAATACTGGAACCAACATTCAGCAACCATGTACATATGTATTGTATATTCGCACACACCTGTATACAGAAACATATACAATTAGATGTAATGATAAATATAAAACTCTGTGTATAACAAAAAATGAATAAAGATCTACACGTTTAAATGCAAACATCTTCAAGGCAACTAGGAACAATAACATGAGTGTAGACGCAGTGTAGATACAATGTGTGTGTGTGCATTAATAATATCTTATTGCTTGGTATACGAGTTTTTTTTGCGGGTACGGGGCAAACAACATTGGGGTCCCTTAGCGTAACCGCACAATCGAGATTTCAAACGGGGAGAATCTGAAGAGGTGGCTGAATGCCGGTTCAATTCCCAGTATTCAAATGTATTCAACACCCCTCAGAGACTGTGGTATAGGGAATGAAACCACGTACCCTCTGGTAATTTAACGTAGCTATTGAAAATGACCATTTATAGTGGATTTTCCCATTAAAAATGGTGATTTTCCATAGCTATGTTAGTTTACCAGAGGGTATGTAGGATCCAAATATAGCTGTTTCATATGAATGGGATGACTTCACCTGAATTCTTTGGTGCGCCGTGAGGTTTTAATGGACCAAGCGTGTCATTGGGGGATTTTCCGGCCGAAAACATGTCATTTTGGCAGCGATTCCAAACGCTTGAAGCTTCACATGGTTTTGGAGGAAGATTCCGCCAGTCCAGACTGATTGTAGACCACCGCTATCCCAAAATGAATCTGGGTAAATTATAATATTTCACTAACGTGAATTAAGGCCATTTGGGGATGATTTCCCTTACTAACCATGAATCCAGTGAGGTCGTAGTGAGGTCGTTATAATTTACCCAGATGAATGGCTTAATAACCCCACCATGGATCCATTTCTGCGGCCGGATGCCCAGGATGCCCAGAATGCCCGCTGTCCCGGTCGGCTTTGCCCAGTGCTTCCAAGATTTCTTTGGCCGCCATCTGCGCTGGCTCATCTGCGGCACTTCCTGGCAGCAGGATGATAGAACGAGTCAAGGTTGACTGGGTCCGGTTGGGATTTCATGGGATTTTAAAGGGATTGTATAGCGATGTTATAGGGATCTGAATCAGTAGTCTCTGTTCATGCTTCGTATTGACCAAAGATATAAAATGTTCACAAACATGGATCGAGTTGACCAGTTTTTAGGTAACCCCAAGAATATATGAAAGACATGTGTATCACTATTTCAGGATTGAAACTTACGTGTCTATCTCTCCGGGCGGTTGCTATAACCCATACAAGAATTGCATTAAACCATCAAAACTGGAGCTCCAGCACTTTGGTATTGGATTTTGAACCAAAAATGATGGATATATGTATATATATATATATACAGTATGTCATATACATATATTATGCAATCATGCATATCTATGGTGGTTGCTTCAACCCAAACAAAACACCTTTTTTTGTCATTTCACCCAGAGGGCCAGGCGTCAGGGTGGAGTTGGAGGGTGGAAGACTAGTAAGCCCAGTGAAAATTGATGGTTAATATATAATGGTTAATCAATGTTAATAATGGTTAATATATAGTGGTTAATGTATATATATATAATTATATATAGTGGTTAATAACTGACCATCGTGAAATTGAAAATCAATTGTATTATTTGGGATGATTATTCATAAAATCATGGATGATGATTTGGATATTGTTTTTTTTTAAATGGATGTATAAATCAAGGTTTCTTAAGTCATGAGGGATCCCAAGTCGTCGTCACCATAGGTTTCAACACTGATCTAATGACTTGGATGATTCGAGTTACCCCATGACTTTAGGACACCTCCATATGTTCCATGGTGGAGGGTACCCGGCCTGGTAATGACTAACTAATACTTTGCTATTGAAGCCATGGCCCAGTGGAAATAGTGGATTTACCATGATTTACCCATGATTTACATGGTGATTTTCCATGGTTTTTTGTAAACGAAAAAACCAGGCCGGGTAACATTGTTTGTGGAGTCCATCGACTTCAAGGAAACAGTTCCGAGCAAGGCTGCAGTGTATCGAAACATCCATGGAACCCAGATATATACAGATTTTCTGCGCTTTTGGATATCACCTTGTGAACATCCATGTTTCAAGGCACATACATGTTTTAAGTCACTGAAAACATTCCAATCGAACTCACTCATTAAATCTGTTCATGTATGAGGGATTATCTCTTCATGCTCTGTGGATTTTCGAGATGTAAACTGTTTCGTAATTAATTCTGATTATTGTTTGTTTTGTATAAGCACTACAAGTACATTTCAAACTACGTATACCCTTTGGTAAATTGACATAGCTATAGAATATTGCCCATTGAGTTTGATTTACCTATTCATATATCCTATCACTTAACTATACTTAACTGGTGATTTTCCATATCATTCCGTATCACCTGTCAACTTACCTGCTATTTGAATGGTGATTTTCCAGGGTTTTCAAGGCATCTGCTTGGCCGGAACCTTGTGCTTGGCCGGAACTTTTCCGGTTCACTCGCAGGGCCTAGTGCAACGGGCGGAATGGAAAGGAATTCCAGTGGCTTTCCCATGAAAAATTGAGGGGTTAGTGTGCAAATGGTCCCAGCAATTCTGGATATCTTATACCAAAGACTACTATCATACATACAGTTACACGTGTGTCCTGTAGAATGTTCTTTGTGTATGTACATATATATATATATGTATATATATATACACATAGTACACATAGTACACATAGTACACATAGTACACATAGTACACATAGTACACATAGTACACATAGTACACATAGTACACGTAGTACACGTAGTACACATAGTACATATATATATGTGTGTGTGTACATATGTACATACATTATGTAATATATCCGTATCTTTGCTGTCCATCGGCATGTGTGTGTGGGTGTGTACAATAGCTGTAACATGTTGTGACCTGTGATCAAATACCATGTTCAGCTTCGTACGACTAGGCTTGCCGGCTTGGTGTGCTTAAAGATGATCGGATAGTGGTGGGCAATGTAGACAACAATAGCCATAGACCATAGATCTTGTTGGGAAGCCAGGGGCAGAAGATCCACAGATATTAAACAAACATGGTTTTCAGGAGGATTTCAAGGCCTCAATCGCTAAACTCTGCCGCTGGGACATCCCCGAAACCATGGGATGTTTACGGTGCGCCACTGCGACCATCTGCGACCCAAAGGGCGCGTTGCAACTTGTCCGCCGCAAGGATACACCTGGTGCGGGGAAGTCCGTTGCGACTCATGTTGGGTATCCCTAGGAAATGGGGATCTTTTGCCTAAACTAGGTCCATGTTCAACATCAAACTTCGGATTTATCTATTGGTTTCTATCCATCCTTATGTCTGACCAAAGATATTCAGAATTTCCCAAACATGGATCCATTAAAGTGGAATTTGAAGAAAGTGGACACAAAACATGTTGAATAGAAAAAACCATACCCTCTGGTAATTTAACATAGCTATTGAAAATCACCATTTTTTATGGGAAAATCCACTATTAATGGTCATGTTCAATAGCTACGTTAGTCATTACCAGAGGGTACAAAAAAAAAAAAAACTTCTTCCAAGAAGAGTGGAACCATTCTAACATGTTTCGCTGGTTCCTATGTTTCATAGTAAAACCATGGTTGACCTCGGATACCCTTCAAAGGTTTCCCCAGACTAAGCACAGATTAAAAAATGTTTGAAATAACTTCTTGGCTGTCAATATTTGTTTGTAAAGAGACCCATGTGGTAAATAATTATATACATATATATATACATATAATATATATAATTATATATGTAAACATATATATATACAGATCTGGTCATTCAGCAAGTACTTCCAGTTCTGCTTGCTACTTGTCACCTTGGACCTTCTTCGGTAGAGTTCAGAGGCCATGTAAGCAAAAACACGGTGTTTCAAACTATGTCCTGCATGTATCTGGATGATATCAAATGCTAATCTGAAATAATATGCGTAAAAAATTGGGATAATTGCCCCGATTCCTAAAATTCATGGAATGCAACGTCGCATTGACGTCGTTATAATCTATCCAGATATCACATATAACATATATATATACATACGTATCTACATACATCCATCTTGCATTTGCTTGGCTGCCTAGATGATCCAATAAAGATCCTCATCCAACATAATCAAAAATGGATCTCAGTGAACAAGCAAATGTCGCGGAAAGAAAAGTAAACTCCCACTAAAATAGTGATATAGATTGTCCAGTAAATACCTAATTCTATCTCCCAAAGATTAAGACAAACCCTGAAAATAGAGTCACTCCCAGTAAAATAGAACAGTGAAATAGTGAAATCCCACTTATAAAGAATAGTGATTGTATATATATATATACATATTGTTTTATCTTTTTGGTGATTACATAATATTCGCATTGATTCTCATCCTCATTTTTTTTCAGTGGTTAAATCCATCATTTTGAGCTCCGAACTCCAGGAGATGCTGCCGTCGTAACCTAAGGACTGCTGATGACTGGAGGTTTCCCACGGTTACTTGTGGATCCCCAATTTAAGAACCCCCAACATAGTTATGATATGTTACGATCATATGTCCTTTCCTACTGGCTGATGAATAGAAGTGTCATTTAAAACAAAAAAAAAACAATAGGTAGATTATACATAAACATAAAGTTGTTATTAACCAAACCCGCCCCTCTATTTTTCCTAAAAGGACAATATATTGGCTATGATGATGGTGATGAAATGGGGATGCAAAACGAGGTAAAACAGAGATAGTAACTAAATTAACCCCGATTGCAGGAAAATATATGGCATTTGGTTTACCTCATTAATATGGGTAATGGAGTATAAAATCAACTATCAACAGGGCTATAGTGCGGATATATATATATATAATGGGAAAGCATTGGCATATAATGTGACAATGGGGTTTCCATTTAGGTACCAAAACTGAAAACGTGAATCGAACAGGGGAGAGGGATAAAGTTAAGTAGCAATCAAAGGTCCAAGTCTATATATATATATATATGGAAACTCACATTCGTTCACCAACCTAAAGAATAAGGCCATTTTGGGATATGTAGTTCCCCCTTACTAACCATCACTTCAGTCATGTCGCCGTGAGGCTGTTATAATATGTATATACACATATGTGTATATATATAACTAACAATCAAGATATATATATATATATTATGCGTATATATCAAACACAAGCCACCAACGCAGAAATGCTTGAATTGCCTTATTTCGAGTGATCCCCACCCTGACACACTATCCGGACATAGTTTCTGACATATCATCTTGAAGTATCTATGGCCTTTATACATATATAATCATATATATATATAAATAATTCAGACATTCTATCTGACATTCTTTCTGGCATATACTCTGTCACTATATCTGACATGCTGCCTGGCATATGCTCTGACATTCTGTCTGACATCCTGTATGGCATGTGTTCGGGTCCAGGCGTGGCCCCCACTGCATCCGGAGCTCGCGATATGGCTCGGGTCCGTTGCCCACAGTCAGAGCTGGCAGAGGAGGAAACCAGGAGGAGAAAAAGGAGGAAGAAGGAGGAAAAAGCAGAAGAAGGAGTTGCACCTTTGCTAAAATCTAGAGACCCTCACCTGGCACGTGGGAAAAACACAGGTAAAAATGAATCAAAATTGGGAGTGGGAGAAGTCTTGGCCGGCCATTGAGTCGAATTCAGTGACCAACTAGCTTCCACTTCAGGAGGAAGTAAAACCTCCATGAAACCTTCCTATTTGTGACCTGAATTGAAAGAAACAAAATCAGTCTTCACAAGTCAGATGACAGTCATGTGTGTTTTTTCTTTTGAACCCAAACAAAACTTCCATGTTTTTGCTCTTTGTCAGGTAATCATAGGTACCCTCTGGTAATTTAACATAGCTATGGAAAATCACCATTATTAATGAGAAAATTCACTATAAATGGTCATTTTCAATAGGTATTTTGACATAACCAGAGGGTAATCACCTGACCCAGGCAGGCTATCGGCTCCACAGCTCCATCGCCCGACGTCTGACGCGTCTGAGAGCTCGGCTCTAAGATGAATGGAGTCGGGCTCCTGGGCACCGCAAAATCAACGATGAATATAGGTAATATAGATGAATATAGGCATAGAACCAATCAACAATGGATACATGGGGGATACAATGCTGGAGATATTTCATGGGTCTATGTTACCCTCTGGTAATGACTAACGTAGCTATTGGAAATGGCCATTTAATGCCATAGAAATAGTTGATTTACCCAGCTAGAAAATGGTGATTTTCCATAGCTATGTAAACGTTTACCAGAGGGTATCCAAAGTCAATCACTAAAGTTTCACTAAAGTAATCCTGGTTGGTAAGCCCAGAATTTTTGTAATCACTAGTATTTTTGTAAAAAATCATGAGGCTTAGTGAAAAGCGCTGAGCCCGCCACAAACTGGGGTTCAAATGAACGGTTGTAGCAATTGAAATATGAATTTTTGCCGGTCGACATCCAGGTTCAGCTACTCAAAATACCAGGTCCACTTGTGAAAATGCATTGTTGTTTCACCTCCGATATCTCTTGCTAAAACTTGCATGTTTGATTATAAAACGAAACTATAGTTACTATAGTTGAAAGAAAAACTTGCATATATATATATATATATATATATATAAATCATATATAAATCATATATAAATCATATATAAATCATATATAAACATTGTATCTTGGTGGGCCGCCATCGCAATGCCCATTCGCCTCATGCACCTTTTGTCCAAATGGACTCAGGATGCTCAGTGCTCAGATTCCTTAGCTTAAAATTAGAACATCCATGAACATCCCATGTCTTCTGCTTTAAATATCTTTAAAAAAAAAACATTTAAAAAAAAGTTTCTATTGGTCAAAATCCCAAACCTTATTTTAAAGCTGCCTTTGAGCTTCCCCTCGTCACGCCGTCGTTCCATCCCGTCCTCAACAAGTTCTCCAACAGCGCCCGATGACCTCCGATCATCCGCCCGTGCTCGTCCATGGGCCTGGGCGGTGCTTCGAGTGCTTCGAGTGTTCAGTGGAGTCCTTGGTTTCTGGACCAAGTAACAATGGATAGTTACAATATAATATAACTATCTATTGGATAAAGTATATATTGTAGATAACTATCCATTGTATTATAATATGTTATTGGACCAAGTAATCTAGTTATCTAGTTAATTGTAAGGTAAAGTCACACATATATGTATATAATTGTATATATATATATACTTATAATTCCGTAATCTTTATACATATTACATATGATTCATATGATTAATTTAAATATCTCCTTGTAGTCTTCTTACAACATCTCTATCATTCAATGGATGATTCAAGCCTTATTGTCGCTCATTAGGCTGTTGTCAGGGTTGATAGCTGTTGATAATGGTCTAGAGATGTGGTTGCTGACTACTGTAGATTTATTTGTGGTTGAATTTGTTGTCAACAACTACTACAATAAACGCATAATCCATATCATCACCTAGCAAATTATCAATACGCGAACAAGAACAGGAACGAAGGACAAACATAGCAGACATGTTTCCAGTTACGTGTCTTTCTTCTTTGTCCGTCCATTTTTGCACAACAAAGACGGGTGACCCTTGTAGCCCCAGAACCACAGATACAGAACCAACCACCAAGGATGCAAATCGACATGATTCCGTGGTGGCTTCAACCCTCCAATATGTCAACTCACCATGCCCAATAAGGACATTGAAGCCCCAAAAAAAACGCAGACCAGTCATAGATTGCGCTGCAGTGTTCATAAATAATCATTTCGCTTCAATACCCATTGTGCTGCTTGAAATCCACCAACAGGATTCATTCGGTGGATCTCAATTTCCCTGGAACAACATCTGAAAACACTTTGGCTGAGTAGGACATATTTGAGTATAGTTATATTTGACATATTTCCCATTCATATGGGTATAGGTAAAAATTGGATACGACTGAAATTGGATGGTTAATACCCACAATTCAGAGAATATGCAATCCCTTGGGCCTTAAATTTTGATCCATCCCCATTCATGGCCAAAAAAAAAGGTGTAGCCGTGTAGCCTCTGGTAATTCAAGATAGCTATCGAAAATCACACTTTTTATAGGCAAAACATCTGTAACTGGGAGATTTTCACACATTTGCCATAGCTGTGTTAAATGACCAGAGGCTACTGCCCAAGGTTCAAACCGCAAAAGGCGGTAATTCTTGCTGTTTTCCAGCTGTCCCACCCTGGGCCCGAACGGCAACCCAAAGATCTCCTGTGCCACGAGATGTGGGATGAAGAATGCACCATCATATGGGAGCTACTCTATATGTTGTTTGTTTTTAAGGGTGATTATAAGATTATACACCAATGCCACTATTCATGTTTTTCTCTTCGCTATTCATTAAATTGTACGGATTCCATGGGTATTTTCTTCAACCGCTAACATCATCCAACATCCACAAGAAGTCGCCGGATTTTGTCACCAGGTCCCAAACCGATGTCTTTTCTGTGCATGGAAACACGATGAGAAGTGCTTGAAACCGCCAATGTTCATTATTATGTAATCTACACTGTCACAAGAGGCTATAGCTGGTTGGGCGATTTGGTTTCCCCTATAAAACCATATTAAAACCATTGTTTAAGGTTTGAGGGTGAGGTTATTATGTCCCCAAATGTACAGTGGTACGGTCATGCCTCTATACCCACTCGAAAATCCCACATTGCAGCATCGACTCGCTCAATTCATGTGTCTGAAACATCATGCGATGACCCAACAAAATACAATATTTGATGGTGTTCAATCTCCAACTCGTGATATGGATTGATGCATATCTATATATATATACATGCAAACATAACATAACATAATTTAATAATGGTGTATTAGATTATTTTGCATTATATAATATTGTGTTATATAAAATTATATATAATATTTACACTATATTACATTACATGACATTACATTACATTATGTTACAGAACATTACACTATATTACATTACATTAGATGTTATTACAAAACATTACACTATGTTACATTACATTACACTATACTACATTAATACATACATGCAAAACATACCATAACAAAACATAACATAATTTAACATAGCATAACAGAACAGAACATTACATTACATAGGGAGTGGGAGATTTGTATATCCATTATATATCTATATGATAGTACTATTATATTACAGTATTTATTAGTAATGGGAGATTTATCAACCAACTCGGCTATGAACAAAGCTTGGCCTTGATAGCAATGCTTGGTGGCAAGTTGGGCCTTGGCGGGAAGTGCTGTCTTACAGCGTCAGGCTGAGTGGATTATATCACAACTACGTGGTCCCAAACATGCGATTCCATACCAGAGAAATTATATAATGTCAACCCGGGATTAATAAACCCCTGGGCTGTTTAATTTGGAAGGTGCCATTTACGTATCAAATCATGACTATCGGGGGAATACCCCCTAATTAATAAGCCATGGTTTATTAATCCGGGGTTGACATTACATCCCAAATATGCCCCATTAAACATTATATTACATTACATATATTACATTACATATATTACATTACATATGCGATTTCAATGCCCATTAAACTCGAAAGTTACTTTTCCCAATCTCCCTCCAGCTCAAGGGTACGCGTCTCCCTCAAGAAAACTGGTGTTGCCTCAGATTGACCAAAATTATACGGTTGGGATTATATACGTATACATATGTATAGACTGCCAGTCTATACATATGTATAGACTGCCAGTCTTCTATCTTATCTCATATGGTGCCCGAATTAATCAATAATTTGATTTGTTGGAACTGCAAAGGCTGCATCGGAAAATCCATCGGTCCAGTACAGGTTCAGCATTCCCTCGTTGCTGGCTCAGTGCCACGTAGCTGGTTAATGGCTCGGTGCTGGCTCAGCGCCTCGTAGCTGGCTCATTTTTTTTGGCGCAAAAAAAAAACACGAAAAAATTGAGCCAGCTACATGCCCTTGAGCCAGCTCGGTGTGCCGTCATCATCCCGGCCAATACATATGTATCTATTCGTTTTCTAGCTTTCAGATTTGTTCGCCAGCTCAACGTGACCTAGCTGGCTCAATTTTTTCGAGTTCTTTTTTCCGTTTTTTTTTCCGAAATTGAGCCAGCTCGATGCCATCGAGCTAGAGCGATGTGTTTGAGCTAGCGCGGTGTTGCTGAGGTAGCTCGTTCCACTTGAGCAAGCCTGCAAAAAAATCCCAATGTGTTCAATTGCCAGGTTCAGTCCCGAATGATTCGTTTAATAGAGATGGTACCCCTGTTGCAGCCCAGAAATTTAAGAGCCACGTTTTGGGCCAAATCAGCTTAGACAGCAGCACAACATTAAAGTCAAACACATGACCCCTTCTGAAATTGAGCCAGCTACATGTTTTGAGCTAACTCGAAAATGAATGACGAAGATTGTGGATTGCTACATTCAATAAACCATGGTGTCTGGGGGATGTACAAAACAAATTGGGAATGGGATGAATTTGACAAACAACGACATTTCACCACCGATTGGATTTGAGAAACGCAATGGTGCTTTAGCCTAAACATATTGAATTTAAGAGGACAACCAAAAAAACTGGGATTCAAAGAACACAACTGGGTTATATAAATGAATTTAAATGACCTCTTCTATTTTTTTTTGTCGATCCCTTTGGTTTACCATTTTTTTTTCTATCTAAATCAACAGAATCATCAGAGATGCCGACCGGGATTTCTGCCAAGTGGCTCGTCCTTTCCCACCTGGCTGCGTTGCCGCCCATGGAATTAGCTAAAAAAAACCGAAGCAAAGATGCTGGCATTTTTGACGACTTGAAAGCCATAAAAGTGGGAAGAGTGATGAGGTTTTGTCCCCAAACATGCAGACCTCACCGGATCCAGCTGTGGTTGATTCAGCACTAGCAAGTCTTCTTCATCGAGATGACAGCAAAAATTATGGCATAATTCACCTGTCTGAAATAAGACGATTCTCAGGAGGTTCCACTCACTAGTTGGAGATGATATCTAATCCTACACCGTGATATTGCATTATGATCTTTTATGATATAAATGGACAGTTAGCGATTTGTAGATGATTTGCCAACGGTCCGTTGAGTCCGTTGCGTCCGTTGAGTCCGTTGCCTCTTGAAATTGCACCGCGCTGGCCCGGTTCTTCAGTTTGTCCCTGGATCCCAAGAAGATCAACCAGTTGGGAAGGCTCAGCCCCTTGCAGATCAGAATTCAACAAATGGGAAGCCACAAAAAGATAGAAATGTAAAATCCAAGGTAAATTGTGGTAATGTGAACCTGTTCTTCTTTTTAGGGTTTACTCAATATATACAGTATATATATATATATATATATTGACATGTGTGTGTATATATATATATACACCAATATCCCATAATCCGAAAGAACTCACGGAGCAGTTTGTGAACATCATGGAAGTCGCAAGTGATTTCCATAGGCCCAACTACCAAGCCTCAGAACCACATCAACAACTCTTGAAAGGTGATCTTTGGTATCCCCAAGAGTTCCAAACCCAGTGATACATGGTGATAGTCAGTGATATTATCATGTTTGCTGAATCCAAAAACCCAAATTTCAACCCAGGGGTTGGTAACTGTCCCATTTTGGGAATATTGAACATCACCTTATAGTAGCCATTATAGACCATATACCTAATGGTTGGGTGATGTTCAATGGGGACATTTAATGACCCATGCAACCGGTGATACCACGATGTTTGTTCTCTCAATCCCCATTTCAGCATCATAGCAACGCCATGCAACGCCTGGTTCTCACGGCATTGAGCTGTGCTTTTGAATGCAACATACTCTTCAGGGCCGTCAGATGTTCCCTGGGCACGGGTCCATTCGTTCAAGGTGGTGCCCCAGTTCATTAGCTAAGTTGGTTGAACTATGTTGAAATAACTCCAAGAATTATAGCTTGTAGATATCTCAAACTAGTGAATGGGGGTTTTACACCAAAGTCAAGTGGGATCATGCCCCAATCTGAAAGCAGGTTGAACATAGTTTTAACATATTTGAAATAAACCAGTTGTTGCATGTATATATGGATGTATGTATATATATATGGCATTTTTGAAGACTTAGAAAGATGTTTATCTGCATTCTGCACATGAAATAGTCATAAATTTATACAAGTGCGCACATTCATTCCACCTCTGCAATGTGAAGATCCTCAGTAGTTTCAGCATCTTGCTGGCTTTGCAATCTTTCCCAACTTCAAGCACATACCCTCTCCACTGGGGTTAAGACTCTTGGGACTCTTGGCCAAATGTTCTTCAAAGCACAACAATGAAGCTCCACTTCTGCTGATCTTGACACATACTATGACACTCAACCAAAAATCATGAACACAATCTCAAGCCTTCCACCTCTATACAGTTATATAATGTTATATGATGTTATATGTACATACTTGATCATACTTGCACGAAGGAAACACATTATGCGTGTATGTAGAAACACGAGCTGATCTGGTTTGATGGTGTTTCACTGTTTCTATGAAAAGCTCAAAAACATGCTCAGCATATCTCATTCACATAATCGCAGAAATCTGTAGAGCTGCCCCAGTGTTCAACCGCTGCACCGGCTGCACCAGTCCACCAAGGAGGTTTTCGCCATCGACCTGTTGGATCGCCAAGCGATACCCAGGCCATCCGATTGTCGCCATGCCATGGCGGTTGGTTGGATCCGCAGACCACAGTTGTGCCGTACAAGGCAACGTTGACAGCGATTGCAAGGCACCTTTCGTAGCCTTCAGCTGTGCCCCCCTGGTGAGCCAGTTGCGAGCAGCACCCCACGCCAAAAAAGATCACCATATTTCGACTGTGTCGGGACGCGAACCCCAGCTAGATTGTTGTTTTGAACCAGCTTTGGTTCCTGTAATCTTGAGTGGTTAAAGTTTGATGATACAGATTTGGCAAGTTCATGACAATGGTGTGTTCAACATGAGGAATTCACTCCCTTGAGCTCTCAATGAGAAGGCAAATCTCAGTGTTGGACCTACGGAATTGGCAATCTTCAGTTTGAGGACCAAACACACTATAGAGGTTTATTGTTGAGTTGGGTATACGATGTAAAATGAACCCATGCGGCATGCATTGGTTACATCATGGGATGGTTTATGGCATTGAGTTTACCATCCACCAATTCTTGAGGACGTAAGTACTCTGAAGACATCATTTAGGAGTAATCCATGTAAATCCTCTATTCTTAGTTTCCCATCCCCCAAAAAAAAGATCAAAAAAGGGGATTACCCAAGCCAGCTTAGATTTCCATTTCGTATTTCACAATACATCATTGCTTTTTCGAAAGTTGGCGCCTGGGCTTTCTTGGAAAGAACAATCGCAGCACAGCACTCAGTACCTGACCATCCACCAGGCCCCCTCGGCTCCAGGGAAATGCAGAAAATCGTTGTGAGAATACTGAATGACTGCTATTCATCCGCGATCCATATAGTTGAAACTCTGTTTGTTGTACACCAATGTTCTTAAACTTATATTCTGAATCCCCTGCGCTATGCAGCAGTTCTATTCTATAGTCTAATAATTCTAATAGTTCTCTCAATGGTTCATTGGCAATAACACCACTTCCGATGGTTAACAAAAAAAAAACTATATCTGGTTGGTGGTGCAATAACCATCTTGAAACATATGAGTTCGTCAATGGGAAGGATGACATCCCATATATGAAATGGAAAATAAAATTCATGTTCCAAACCACCAACCAGATGGGATACAGCCCAGTTGTATAGTCTAATAGTTCCGATGGTTAACCAAAAAACAGCTATTTATATTGCTCAGCCACGAACAAAAGTTCGTTGTTCGTTGCTTCATATCCCTCAGCCAAGTACGACTCCGTACGATTATTCTTCGCAGAAAGAATCCAGGAATGATCCTGTCCTACCAACCAGTTGCAATGAAGCTCTTCTGGTTGGTGGTTTCAACCTACCATTTTCAGAACCCCCCATCCATCAATATCCCAATAATCATCCATCAATATCCCAATAATCATCCATTAGTATCCATTATAATATCGATAATCATCCAATAATCATCTGGTTGGTGGTTTCAACCTACCCCTCTGAAAAATGATGGACTTCGTCAGTTGGGATGATGACCTTCTCCCAATATGATGGGAAAAATAAAAGTCATGTTCCAAACCACCAACCACTGTTAGGTTGTCTCCAAATATGATGTAGAATCGCTGATCATCGGGTATCACTACCAAACCTATACAACATGACTGGCCACAAGGAGGAAACCATGCAATTAGGGTGATAAGCATAAAACCTTTGAACAAACCAGGCATATCACTTTCGGATGATTATAAAATTGCTTTGAGATGTTCTAATTCTAGAATGACGATCAATTCTTACCAAAAAACAATGTTCAATAATGGTTGCGATTGTCCTACTAAAAAAGTGATAAATTGAACTTTGTTTACATCTTTTCTGGGGTTACCAGGGCATATATTTACATATATTTACTATTTTATTTACATCCCCACTATATCACTATTATATCCCCACCAGATGGCACCTAAATATAGCACACGCAGAACAAATAGAGATAAATTTAAACCTCGTGTAATCAAACATGGCAATGGGGATTTCCTGTTGCCGTCTTTGATTTCTACAGATTAAAATTAGCCAACATTCCATGCATATCCCATTGTATCCCCATGAAATTCTATGAAATTCTCCTAAACCACCATGAAATTGGGTGGTGAATCCCAGTATATCCCCATCATACCCAGCAGTTTTCAAAGTTAAATCCCACATGATCCAAGCACCAGGGGGCTACCCATTACCCATGGCACTGAGACATTCATCTCCTGCAGAGTGGAGCTCTCGTCATCCTCGCGAAAGCGCCAAAGATCGTAATAATCTTTAGTAATATATAGATATATATTATACAATAATCATACGTGTAATATCATAGTAGTACTATGTATATGTTGTATAAATATGTATAAATACATGAATATATATATATATATTGAATGTATACATATATATGTATATATTATATATCATACATTATATAATTGTGCATCACATGGATGTTAGATTATAGATACTTGATCTCCGTGGCGGCGTGGCGGTGACCCAGGGATGTGTCCAAAATAGGAGATACCTTCTGGGTGCACCAGACTTTTCGGGGGAGAGCGGGACAGCCACGGAGCTGTACTCATGTTACTTGAAGCTTCAAGACGTTTGGCGTTTTGGTTGATAAACACAGGTACAAACCAAGAGTGGGAAGAATAATGTTCAGACTATAGCAAAAGGCGTTTCTTTTCAGGGTATATAAAATGATACACAAAGTCAATGGGAATATCCCCAGAAAATATGGCCAACATTATGGTACTAACGTACCTCCATTTTAGGATCCTGAAGATCTCCCATTGACAAAGTTCTACAAAATGTGGCTGTCAAAATGGTCAAGCTCAGCGGCCGGCCTCAATTAACCTCGAGGCCGATGACCTGGCAGCAGCAGAATTAGGTCATTGGCGAGAGACTTTGAACATGTTTAGAAAACACTGTTATAAGCCTAATTACCCTCTGGTAAATTAACATAGACCCTGACAAATAGAATTGGAAATCTAGTTTCCATTAAAAATTGGTGATTTTCAGGGTCTATGTTTATTTACCAGAGGGTACAAGGCAATTATAAACAGTGTCTAATTATGACAATTGTCAAACATTATGGTTATATATAACACTAAAATTAAACAGGCACCTATGTTTGAGAGATATTGAGCCCAAGTACGAATTACGATCATGAGTTAAGTATATATATATAATATATATATATTATGTATATATATATATCTATGGCCCAAGAATTTGAGGCTCTGCAAGCTGAGATCATGACTCCGAGGATGGATCTACTTGTTTGCTGAGAGCGGGGTTTCCATCTTTCGTTGGTCTATGATTTGGTTGAAAGCCACTTAACATGCGTCCTACCAATCAACATTCATCAACCATCTTTCTTGACATAATCAATTAGACATGTTTCCACATTGATTTTCTGCTGGTAAAAATCCCCATGTTCATTGGATTTTATGGAAACCTGCTGGAGAAACCCCCCGTTCAGCGATGGGAGAAAACAATGAACAACTTGGCGTCGGCGCGATTTTGGGGTGAACATCATCCCCGAAAAATATCAGAAAAAATCAAATCTCAAGAAAGCAACCAACGAATTTGTCATGTTTAACAGCAAAGCCATCCCATGCTGGGTTGTCAATAATTTTAGGATCTAGTCATCTAGTCATCTATTGCATATTCTTGAACATGTAAAACATCCAGAGTGGCTCAGGGGTTTACCAACAATTTTGGATCATTTGGGGCCATTGCCATGGGATTCAAACAAGCACAACTTGGATTTGAACTAAACAAATGGGATTTTAACTATCAACAATAGATGTCAACAATAGATTTCAACCTACAGATACGGTCACGAACAAACAGGAAACTTCAACTGACAAATATGGGCGGTTAACCACCAGACAAATGGATACAAATGGGATGTTAACCAGCAGAAAATTTGACGAACAGAAAAAGGGGCGTAAACCGTGCACCAAAATTGGATTTTGACCAACAGTTTAACCAACAGTTTAACCCACATATTTGACCAACAGTTTAACAAACAGTTAAAATATCATATTTACCAAAATATCCAATGTATCATAATGTATTGATTTTGACCAACAGTTTCACCGGCACATGCATCAGAAGCCAGTGGAAAATCTGATGAAATTCGATACAGAAACCCACAGGAATCACAGCAAGCTCCAACTGTGTTCCTAGGTCCATCTCCCACTGTGAAGGTCATCGATGTTTTTCTGTAAACAAAGGGCCCCAGGCTAGTAGTATAAACCCTATGGCTGACTATGGTTGTGATATGTATTACAATATATTATCTGGGTAAATTATAGTAATTCACTAACCTGAATTAAGGCCATTTTGGGATGATTTCCCTTATTAAATATGATTTCCAGTGAGGTCGCAGTGAGGTCGTTATAATTTACCCAGGTATTATAGTTAATCACCACAAACCCTTGTGATACTGGTTTTAAACCAGCTTAGCTAACTATGGTGGCACCTTGTAGGTCTCCCCATCTTGCCCCATCTTTCCGCCTAAACCGATGCTGGAGCGCATGGAGACAAGAACCTCACGGAGAGGAAGTGACTGGATGGCTGGCTAAACCCCAACATGTACCGATCAGAAACCATGGTTTAGTAGACGACTTACACATATATTCAAGACATTTTAAGACTATACAATGTGGCGGTTTGATATGAGGGGCATGGGATAAGTAGCTTTGATACTGGGCGAAACCATCAGCATAGAGTTTTCACTCTTTCAAGCGGCCAAAATCAAATGATCAACTAGCTGGTAGAGGCTGCCTGTAATTTACTAATTCATTGATCCTTGGCCAAGATCTGAAAGAGTTCTTACTGTGTTACCATAGATATTGCACGTTGGATCAAACTTGCCATAGATTGAAACCGCAGAAAAAACACAGAAATTCGTTGGATCAAATACACCCGGTTGATTAATCCCATCTCCCTTTTTTCACACTCCCATTGTATGGTCCCCTCCCATTGTATTGTCCCAACTAGTAAGCCTTGTCCGGGTAGTACAGTAGCACGATGTAGCCCGTTAAATCAAACACATATCTTTTCTTACCCAAGCAACCGAGGTTTGTGGTGTGTGAATTTAGGTCCCCTAGGAATCTGAATTTGGAGAAGTGAATTGTAAACTAACTAGACTTCACTCTCACTAAGCGGCTCAAGAATATGTTCATGTATCATCAATTCGAATTTTGTTTGAGCCAGTTATTGAAAGCATGCCAAACGTTTTGACAAACACAAGGTTACCTGCATGAGAGCTGTAAAAATGGTCCATGGGTTCTCCAAAATATCGACTTCCCCTGAAATGCTGAAAACATCCAGAAACCAAAGTCTGAAACCAAATTAGCTACGGTCTAGCTTGCCTTTTCCATTTCGGAATCACGATGCATGGTAATTCAGGCGAAGCTCAGCGCAGGCGATCCAACGAAGTATGTTCTGTAGTATGTTCTCAAGCAAATATCTAGTGAATACCATTGTCGACAAACATTACACTTTGAATTCAAACTACTCAGCTGGAAAAAAAAAACATGTTTTTCTTTTTGACTTTCGGAAATGTTTGGTTGTATTACCAGATGTAAAAAAATATACTATGAACCAAATAGAATAGATTGTATATACTATTCCCAGCCGGTCATTGATTATCTGTAGGATATTGAACTAATAGAATGGCTGCAGATACACTCCATGACCGGCTGGGAGATTCCTGGAAGATTCCGCTAGGAGATTCGTTGGATGTTCGGGCGGTTTTACCGGCTGCAAACGAAAACAACATCAACAAGCACAGAAATATCATAGTGTTGCTTACAATAAAATATATATATATATACCAATAATTCCCAATATATGAACATAATAACATTTATATATGTATACTATATATTATATTATATTATATTATACTATATTATCTTATATTATATTATATTATATTAATATATCTATCTATCTATCTATCTATATCGGTCAATACCCATCCCGTTATCTTCCCAGTATGTCTGAGAATGGGGTACTGTATGTCCCCCATTTTATGGTAATTTCAAAATCAGGAAGATTCCTATCAACCAGAAGATTTTGGAGGGTTCTCAACATTTTCAGACAAAGAAATACATGGGTCACCGGTCACCATGTTCTCAACATCTTGCTGCTAGTATGTTCCCAGCCACATCCCAATGATTCCCAACAAAAAAAGGTACCTTCCAGGTACCTTCCAGTCAACTCACAGTTTGCGGACAATGGCCCACTTAACTTCGATGATACGTAGTATCTAAGTTCGGTGATTTTCCACTTGACTGGTCATCCAGTCTGTCACTATGTATGTTCGACTGTTATATCCCCAGACATCCCCAGACATCCCCAGACATCCCCAGACTACATAACCTCTGGATCCCTCTGGTAATCAAACATGGCTGGAAAATGTCACTTCCATGATTTTACATTTATATCATATTTATATCCGGCCATGTTTAAAGACCCACCACGTGGCTGGGCATCCATTCCAAACGCTCCAAGTGACAGAGGTTCAGCAACATCGTCGTGGCATCGTGAAAAGTGTCCTGGCACCAGCGTCGCGTCGTCGAAACGAGAGGTCACCCCATTCTGGGGATCCAAATGCCGGGTCCTCGTGCATGTCCCGCAGTAAGCCTTCCAACGATGTCGGGTCGAGGATCAAGAATGACTTGGGTGTGGGATGGTATTGGATAATAGATGTAAGATGGGACGTGGTATCCAGAAATGCATGGATTTGGCAATACTGGGCCATTGTACAAACCATCAGAAATCAACTGAACATTCAAGGCCACCAAGATAGATCACAGATATCTGCAGCAGAATGACGTTCAGCCCAAGGGCTGAGGATCTGTAACTCTCCTACCAGGGGTTGATCAACCAGAGTTTATTCCCCTGGGATCTCATGCAAGAGCTCGATGAACCGTCATGATGGCCGCTAAATTTTCCAAGTCTTATTGATCAAAGTGGCTTTGTTTGGATTGATTGCAGCTTATAGACAGAAACATACAGAAGCATTGCTTCCATTCCCTGCCATCAAGAGTGAATTCTTGCACCTCCGAATACATCTGAATATACGTATGGTGAACCCAAAAATAGTAAAATAGGTATTTAGCTGCGTGTTCATGGCCCCCTGGTTTATGGAAAATTATAGGTATTGACTACTGTATGGATTCAATCCATCTCTTATATATATACATTCTAGACCAGGATGTAGATCTTCACATTCCAATCTCAACATATTTTAAGTATACCCTAAAGCCATAATTAGATACATTCATTGAAAATTTAAGGTGTATCTTGAAATGTGGGATCTAAATGTGAGATCTTAACGTTCCACATCCCTAGTCGTCCCTCGTCTTCCGATTCCAGCGAGAAGCCGCGATAGAGGGTCTCTGAAAAGGGATTGAAGCTGAGCAGCAAAAGATCCTGGCGCATGGAAAACACAAGGTCCTTTTCAGGGATCAACCCATCATAAGTGGTTCGTAATTATATTTTCACGGTGAAAAAAACACTTCAATAAATAGGATAACGGGATCAATAAATGGGATAACTATTGTCACTCAGAAACTGGTTATTAAAAACATGAAAAACCAGTTTCACCTGTTTTTTAATAACCAGTTATTATTAATCCAGTTATTTCTGGTTATTCCCACTATTTCTGGATCACCCCAGATATCGAGGACATTTCTGTTTTCACCAGGCTTAACCACGATTTGTGGGATGATCCAAGTACCAATGGACCCATAGGCCAAAGGGGTCCTCGGGTTTTACCTTTGCGCCGTATGGAACTAGGCTTCATCCCCAAAACAATAGGTAAATCATCATAAATCACGGAACTGAATGGGCCATGGCTTCCATAGCTATCTGGAATAACCAGAGGATAATGTGAAGCATTGAATTTCTCAGCCAATCGGTGTGATCAAATGCAATGCAATGCTTTGTACCATGCTAACCATACCAACACAAGTTGGACCATACTTTCCTTTTGACAGTGATGATCTTGAGCCACAGCCATGTGGGATTTTCATATGCAGGTACCCAATGGAATGGAGGTAACGTGTCCTCCATAAAGGCTACAACCAGCCATGGCTTACGGGGTTATGCTGTATGAAAGCTTCATGGATGCATGACCAAAACCTCGTGGAAAATGCAAGAATCAAACACGGGAATGTTTGAAGGTATAGTGCGTTTATGATCGAGAATCATTGGTTTTTTAGCAACCCAAAGATAGAACCGTGGGAAACCTGGATGATGTACCCTCTGGATCCCTCTGGTCATTTAACATAGCCATGGAACATGGCCCATTTTTAAGTTCGGTAAACCATGGTAAACCATCTATTTCTATGGACCATCTATTTTCCATGGCTATGTTAGTCATCACCAGAGGCTACAACATCCTGGAAACGGCTTCGCACCTGGCCCTTGTTCCTCTTGTCACTGCTGTGTCCCTGGCAGGACCATGCAAATGGGCACACAGAGATGGGATGCTATGTATATAGAATTCACCCGCAAGAAGATAGAAAAGTAGGTATTACCACCATTGTTCTAGAACGAATTTGCATCTTTTTGGTGGTTGCTATGCATATGATTTGTGTTTGATGTATGCAGTATGCTCTTTCTCATACTATAATCCTCTGACATGAAGGTACTCCAATGAAGTGTTTTGTTGATGTTTGGTTTACATTCACCCCCTACCTTGGAAGCACTTCATCGAACTATGTCTGCATATCATACCTCTGACTTTTCGCCTCAGAACTGACATTTGAGCAGTGCTCAAAAGCCTGTCGTGTCCCTGGTTGAAAGCGGGATTCCCCTCATGGATTGTGATATTCCTCAGTATATCGCTTCTATAAACTACCTCCTGGTAAACGTTTAATTACATAACTACGGAAAATCACCATTTTTAATATGGGTAAATCAACTATTTCTATGGCCATTTGCAATAGCTATTTTGACATAACCAGAGGGTAGAGTCCCCAAACTAATCATCAACCATCCGAGGTTTAGCCACCGCTGTCTCGATGTGTCCGGAATCAGCTTCCCCGGCTCTTGGCCTATTGAACGAAAAGATGGAATGGTGGTGCGATCACGTCATCTAAGATCCTGGACAAATATGTTCTAGGCCAAAAAAACATACTGATTTACTTGGATGATATCTAGATCATGATAGATCATGATAGATATTGGGTTTTCCAACATCCGGATGTTTTATTTTTTTTTACCACGTAAAATATCATGGATTTCTATAGATTTTGAGAAAAATCTCACCATAAACACCGCAGTTTCGCCGTTGTCATCGCCCGGGGCGTTTGGGGCGACCCCCGACGCCTGATCTTTGGGCCGTTCCGAGCCGCACCTGACGACATCGTGGGATAAGATTCCCCCGCTGATCAAATTATGAAACCATGGGATTCCCATGTATATGTATATCAATGGTGGTTAATCACTTACCCTCTGGTAAACTAACATAACTATGGAAAATCACCATTTTCAATGGAAAAAACCACTATAAATGGTGATTTTCAATAGCTATGTTAGTTTACCAGAGGGTAATCGTCATTACTCTCAGTGCCACAGAATCAGACATCATCCCGGAATCATCCCCCGCACCGGCGACAGAAGACGGCGTCGGGCATGAAGACATTTCCACCTCGGACGTCCGGCTGGAAGACAACCGAACTAAGAAAAACATCAGAATTCATCTACCCATATGCTCCATGTATGGTATATTTACCTACATTTGGCGCATTTATGGGGTAAATGTTGGTAAATATTCCATACATGGAGCATATGGGCTAACATCATCTAACCAACAGAACAATAGAATTTCCATCTATTTTCATATTCATCATCTAACCGTAGCTATTCATCTATTTTGCTTAGATACAGTTAGTTATAAACAATCTAACTATATATGGAAAATTACCATCTTTAATGGGAAAATCAACTATTTCTATGGCCATTTTCAATAGCAAACTGTTAGTCATTACCAGAGGGTAACCAACAGAACTTAGATTCTTAGATAGCAATGAGAACTCAAGTGACTTCACCAAACAGATAACATCTGATATCGAGGGAGATATCGAGGGTGTGGGTCATGCCATAAAGGGTGCCCAACATATTGGTTAAAAGTTATAAAGCCCATAAGTTGGGATATAAGCCCTATAATTATGGTTATACTAGTTATATTTATCCACTTATCACTGGAACTGCTCCTCCAAGTAGCAGCCTTTCAAGCCAAAAGAATCATAGGGATGGAATCCCTCCATGTTGCAGCAGATCATGATGCTGCATTGATGATCGGCTCCAACATATCCCACTTAACCTGGCTACTTATAGTGGTCATGATCTGTAAGCCACTTTCCAATCTGATACAACTGGTATGTATGCTTGCCATGCTAGAAAACTCATGGTTCGAGCAGTGGGAGGTGCGTTTGGCGCTTTTTTTTGCAATCCAACAAAGAACACAAGGTCCCACTCACACTAGAATTCCATGTGATTCACATCTTGGCTCTCAGAGTTACAACCATTTTTTGAATGTTTTCATTTACCTTCTTGTAAAATGGTAAAATAAGAAAAATAAGAATAGCTACGGAAATCACCATATTACATAGGTGAAAAGTCGAACTCAATGGGCCATCTATACCATATGTTGATTACCCGTTTGCTGGATGGCAAAATGTTGATCATATGTTACCTTATGTTATTCCATATGAGTATAGGTCAAAATTGGGTACCCCAATAATTAGACGGTTCATACGAAACATGAATCCAATGATCTCTGGTCCCTTGGGCTTAAATTTTCTTGGAATATGATGGGAAAAATGTGACCTGATGGTATACCATAGATAAGCCACATAAATCCATTTGGAGGTTTCCTGAAATAGGGGGTACCCCCCAGTCATCATCCATTTTTTAATAGGATTGTCCATGAAATAAAGCGAGCTTGGGGTACCCCCATTTATGGAAACCCCCATTTTACTAGAGGCCTACTCATCCCATATCGCTAACGTCCACACCGACCTCTCCGTGGCGCCGCAGGGCCGCCCGGCAAGAACAGATCTGGCGGTAGCGGGGACCCCGATGGGACCGGGAGAGTTCACTGAGCTCACAGTGAAAATAGTCGCCAGTTTTAACGGTATTTCACCCAAAAAAAAGATATGTTAAATAATCAACTTCACTTCACAGTCAATTTCCTGAATGGTGAAGTTGTTTGTATTAAACACTATTTCACCAAGAAAAATACATGTGGCTTATGAATGCTTATGACTAGGGAAGATGCTTGGCGAAGTTTTGGGATGGGTAAGCTTTGGGCTTTCCCCGGTCCCCCGGTCAGATCCAGAGGGTGATGCCGAGGCCACGATCAAATTCGCCCAGATTCGCCATGATGTGGGCTTTAGCAAATCTGAATCTCTAAAGGGTCCCTTGAATAATGGGGAGATTGCTGAACAGAAACTTTTTGTACCAAAAAAAGTTCTCCTTGAGACTTTCACTGGCCTTGATTATCCAGTTACCCTCTAGTAAACTATATAACAGTTTGCTATTGAAAATGGCCCAGTCGAAATAGTTGATATACCCACTAAACAGTGTGATTTTCCATAGTTTTTTGATGTTTTTTGTATGTTTACCAGAGGGTTGCTGAACATTTCTCTTACAATCCATATTCCAAGCAGATTGGATTTGTCTGTCCAGGCCTGGAGGCAAATCAGGCCCCGGAAGTGCAGTTCCAGTGAAGTAACTGGATAGATTTCACTCTATATATTATATATATTATGTATTATATATATTATGTATTATATATGATATGTGATATATTATATTATATGTTCTATATTATATATAACCACAGTTTTACTTTTTCCCCCCAACGGTACCATGGGGGTTTCATCGGTTTTAATCCCCAAGATGTTTCGCCAGTTTCAAGGCCTGGGATTCGCTCTTCTCCTTCTCTCCCGAGCCAGGTCTCTTGGTCCTCCGGGGCGCCCCGGGACCAGAAGCGAGCGTTAAAACGGAAGCGGTGAGTGACCAAGACTGGGTGTACAATGGATATATCATGGTTATATAGATATACAACGGGTAATGGGCATATCACAATGGATATATCTCATTATCAATATATGATGGAAATATAAATATACAACGTATATACCCATATAATTAATGAACTATAACAATGATTACTGATCGTTACAAGTATCGTTGGAAAACTCTGATTGTCGCTGCTGAGAAAATCTTCCTACTGTAACCAGGGCCAGATCTTTAGAGTCCAATTTTTGGACCAATGTCAACCGGGCAATTCTCTAAAGTCTGGTTGGTGGTTTCAAGCAACCCAAAAAATAGCAGCGTTGCAGCACCAAAAGGTCCGAAGTTTTTCTATGTTCATCATTTGTGAATCCAGGGATCCCAGGAAAGATATATCAAACACATATCAACTCATAGACTTCAAGAAAACCTTAGAACAATATATCCATGTCCATATGATACTGCTTGGTGGTTGAGCCAGCCACCCCTCTGAAAAATGATGGACTTCGTCAGTTGGAATGATGACATTCCCAATATATGAGGGAAAATAAAATTCATGTTCCAAACCACCAGCCAGATATCCATATGATATCTAAACACATGTCCCACGTCCGACTTCATTTTGGGCCATCCAGTTTTCCCCATCCCGCACTCCTGCACATCCGACAGAAGATGGCATCGGGTGCAAAGATGTTACCGCAAGATGGGCACACCTGCAGCCACGATTTTCTTGTTGGCCAAAGTGGTAGCCATAGAAGCTATAGATGATTGTTACATATTGTTACCATAGAACTTTATAATTATAGATGGCTTTATAGATGGGTTGAAATGGAGATGTAGTTATATTACCCATCTCTATGATTCTCTATGGTTTATGATTGATGATATAGTTTTGTAGATGGCTTGAAATTTTTTTTAAAAAAAAAAAACTTAAAACTGGTTCCAGTTCCAAAACACCAAGTTCTGAAGAACAAGAGATATTACATGATACTACCCTGATAACTTGGTAAATTGGCTTTGGTCTCCCATGGGTTTGGCCGAGGAGCTTTGATTTTGTGCAATGCAGCTGCAAATTGGGATTCAACCACTAATTAACCACGAAGCTATAGGTAATTAATCCATGATTATTGGGTTCACCTTTGGGGTTGGTTGAACCCCCATGACAAGTCCTCTAGTTGACTCCCGCTGAAAAAAAGCACGCTCGTTGTGGATGGGGGTGGTAAATCAATCAGCTTCCATCAAATATACCATGATGCTAAGCATGCATACCCTACGGCTCCACTTTCTGAACTTGAATTGGCGCGTTGGTTTCAAAAGTCGGGGTCCAAACAGCTTCTCCAATGGCGGAGCACTAGGTTGATGAGCTTTACCATTGCCAACCAGGGGACCTTTACCTCCCGGCATTGGGGATCGGGGGATTCCAAATCTGGAATTCTACTAATAGATAAATAATATTGATTGGATATTTCAATTATGTAGGTGTATACATATATATATACATATGATTACATATGTAATTATATACAATACGAACTATATATATATAATTATATATATATATTATGTGTATGAAATATAGTAGAAATTGCATGTACCATAGATCTGGGTGAATTTTGGTAATACCCCAAGCCTCAGGTAGCTCTATCGCCTGTCCCTCTCCGGACATGCGTCGGACCTAGGTGGACGTATGATTTTTGTTTGGTAACGGGTGGGAGGAGATGAACTGAGAACTTGGAAAATTGTCCCAGGAAAACTGTTGCTACATTGCTTTTTTTCGGGAAAGATTTGTTTGTTGGGAGGATGTGCTCAAGATTCATGACCCAAAATCTATGTTTAGAAGGGAACATGATGATTCTTAGCATCAAACTTGGGGCTACATGGAGGTACTATTTTCCAACAAACAGTGGAGCCATTGTATGCTTTTGAAGTTCATATATTTTTGGAGGTGGGTGAAGTGCAAATAATTCATTGAATCCGAGTACCTTCTGGTTAACAAAACCCTTCGCATCACTACCTTTGTTGGATACGGTAGATAATTTTTAGCCCTTGTTACAGTGAATGGATTGATTTAGGTCTTGGAAAACGCATGACAGCCTTGATTTTTTGCGCAGAAATACAAGGCGTTCCCCTGACTTGTTCCTCAAACTCATTCTAGCAGCTCTAGCATGTGAAAATGTACATCATACCATCATATCCTGAGGACCTGCGCGTGTAACGTGCTTTGTCCAGTATCATCACTCCCTATTTCATTGCTGTGCAGCTTCACTTGATTGGTTTCACCGGCAGTTTCATAGGGATGTCCTATGGTGGGTTTTAAACACCTCAAATGTCATCAAATGATGATAAATGCGTTACATAGTAGAAACCCAAGCGTTACGCCCCCAGCATCGAACAACATGGCTTTGATGTTCCATCGAACAGTTATGTAAACATTCACCCCAAAATGCTCCCAAGTTTTGCAGCTTTAAAATCACCATGTGGGCTCTGAAACTGGGATACCCTCTGGTAATTTAACATAGCTATTGAAAATGGCCATTTATAGATATTTATAGTGGATTTTCCCATTGAAAATGGTGATTTTCCATAGCTATGTTAGTTTACCAGAGGGTATCCCATGGTTTTTCGCAGGGAAAACACACGATTTCACCATGGTTTCACGGGGAAGATGATGGGGTTCATCCACCACCTTGGCCTCCCAGCAGAGCTCCTGCGTCGTCGTGCCGGAGCCACACGACTGCCGCGCCTGAGATCACGACGCCAAAACCATGGATTTGCTGGGGAGTTCATGGTGATTTAATGGTGGTTTAATGGTGATTTCATGGTGATTTCATGGTGATTTAGTTGTGATTTAGTTGGATTTAGTGGTGGGTTACTGGGATTTACTTGTGGTTGAGTGGGATTTCATGCTGATTGAATGGGAGTTCAGTAGGAATTTCAGAAAGGGATATGGGATATGCATGGAATGTTGGGGAATACACCCTCCAGTAATCTCACAATAAGTGATTTTCCATGGAGATGTTCGATTGCTGGAGAGTACGACTGTCTGGGGGAGATCATCAACATTGCATTTCATTCTTGAGAAACATCTTCAGACAAATTATGGCACTTGCTCCAATATTGATGTGGGGTTTATGCAGGTGCTAAGTTCACAAAATATGCAATTAGCAGGTAGATAGTATGTTTCTAGATTTCTAGTAGATTCAAATATGTGCAAATATGTGACATAGTTTTGTTGTATTTTATATCACATACACAGGATATTATACATTACACATATATGATCATATATATATGTAAGGTGTATGTCTGCTTGTTGGTTAGGTAAATGTTACAATTTTTGCTAGCAAATCAGTGTGTTTGCTGCTTGAATCACAATCTTTCCTGGTAAAATGCCAGGGTTTGCTGGTTGACTCCCAAGTGTTCATGGTAAAGTCATGTAAAATCACGAGTTTTCATGTTTTTTTTACCATTCAATTACCAGCTTATGTGGATCATAATCCCAAAAAAATCCCTTACCAGAATTCCGATTAAATCGACAAGAATTCCCATTCCGATTTGTTTTAATCCACCATAATCATTGAAATCCACAATAAGAATTGAATGTGCAGTTAATTATCATACAATTAATAGTTAATCACTTATAATCTAAATCCCCTGAAAAATTACTGGTTGGTGGTTTCAAGCCACCCACCCCTCCGAAAAATATGAAAGTCAAATGGGATGATGACATTCCCAATATACGGAAAGTCATAAAATTCCTGTTCCAAACGGTGGTTTCAACCCCTCTGAAAAATAAGAAAGTCAAATGGGAAGGATTATCCCATAAATTATGGAAAATAAAATTCATGTTCCAAACCAGCAACCAGATTAGATTTCCATCATTTTCCATATTTGTTCAAACATGTAGCGATGTTTCCATAGATTGGATCCATTCATGCCATTTTTATGACAGTAATTGAAGTCCCATCACCAAACAGTAGTTATTGTAGTTGATTGTCATTCTCATCCCACACATCATCCCAATATACATCTGATATATCAGAAATCCACAGCTCCCAGGCCGCCAGGCTTGGCATTCTCCGTGGGCGCATGCATCCGCTCACCTGGGGAGAATCTCCCTGGTGGAAACAGCGAACCCCATGGGGAAACCATGGAAAATCCATGGGAATTATATAGGTCTGGAAACAATCATAGGAAACTCATGGACAAACGATGGAAAAGATTTGAAAAGTTGAACTATACCGAATTGAAAATCGAATGTGATGTTTGGCCCGAAATCGGAGCATCATAATCAACCAGGATACAGAGGGGGGACTTTACTTTCAATCTTTCAGACCCAAAATCGCCACATTGGCAGGGCATGTTTCTGCGGATGATCATTGATGAATAAATGCAAGAACTATGAGACAAACAACTATGAACTATGAACTCAAGATGTTTCAACATCTTTCAAGCGCCAGAATTCTTTTACACCACAGGGGATCATCCAATGATGATTTGCAACCGACGATCATCATCAGTTAGCCATTACAGAATTAATACTCATTGTATACGTATCTAATGTATATATGTATATATGTATATGTATATATATATGTATATGTATATGTATATATATATATGTGTATATGTATACATGTATATATGTATATATGTATATATGTATATATGTATATATGTATATAAACATATTACTAATTATATCCATGTTTATCACATGTTAGTCGGTTAACAACCAAATGGAGCCGCAGCTTGTTCTGCCCAGGGGCCATCTGGAGTGTTGTTGTCTTTCAACGTTGTTGACTGTCGCCTCAGAGGGCAAACCCTGAAGGAGGATACAAGTAGCGAACATTAATCTGATACATCTAACCAACAATATGGTGTGGATTTTTCCAGGAATGATTGGCAAGAATGAATGGCAAGCATCTAGAAATATCAGTGTTTAGAATATTTTAGAATATACTTTTTCCATCTTTTTCCCATGATATACATGATAGAATGCCATAAATCCTGTTGGTACAACTGTAAATCCCCTATTTTGAAACCAAATCATCTGGGGCAGCCTTCCCCAGGTGTCCTTCATCATGAGCCCCCGAGGTTTCATCGCCGGGAAATCACACTAAGAAAGAAAGGCTATTTTAATGGTGGGAAAAACAATCCAAAATAACGTGGAGAATTCTCCAAATCTTTGATTTCCAGGGTATATACTCAATATTCATCAATATTCCATGAATATTGAAGATTTATATGAATACTTCATAATACTTCACGAATATATCCCCAAAGAATGCACCATTTTATGGGCCATTCGTTTTGTCACCACTGCGGGTCCAGCTTGGGTCCCACCTGCCGTGGCTAGTGATTGTTTGAGTGCTTACTCTTGGTCCTTTGGATTGCTTGGCAGGATGATTGTATTATAATGCATTAATGGTGATTAATGGTGATTAATGGTGATTAATGGTGATTAGTGGTGATTGATGGTGATTAATGGTGATTAATGATGGTTAATGATGGTTAATGATGGTTAATGATGGTGATTAATGATTAATGGTGACTAATGATGATTTCACTTACTCTCTGGTAAATTAACAGTTCGACCCTGAAAATCACCAATGTTTAGTGGTTTCACTAATCTTCCAACCCCGACAACTGCCAGGGTCTATGTGAATTTACTGGAGGGTAACTTACGAATATTAGAACCCAACTCTACATATCTGCAAACACCAATCTGAATGTCTATCCCTTGCTCACAACCAATTATTAGTCTGTGGCTCAAACGACCTGCACCAGTCTGTCATGCCAATCTCACAGCCAATCTCACAACGATCTGCATTTTTGGCAGGATATCTGGGCAGATTAGAATAATCACCGTGAAAGCTTATTTGCAGCAAAGCATTTTGGGGCGGATTTTTCCTTCACTACTGGTGATTCTTTTTTTTGTGAGGCCGCCAGGCGAGTCACTCTAATACATCCATATATATATATATATTATATTCCTCTATTTACAAGGTGTTGCCCCAGTTCTAAGGATTCTATATGACTCTATGGTAATAATTCTTAGCCCATCCACTTCCATCAATCAGGTCACCATAAAAAAAAAACAGTGTCACAGGGTCCCCTCACAAGGCCACCAGAAAGTTGTAGATCAGTTCCATCCTTGGGGCTGCATCCAAGGGAGAACGCCATGGAAAATCATGGGATTTGAGAATATCATATCATATATCAATAATTATAATGGATGTACATACATATATATATATACATAATATCTACAATTGGATATATAAAATCTATAATTGGATATATATTATGATGATATAATATGATATAATGTACACACAATATGTATAAACAATCAACAAAACATTTGGATGATGCCCCAGAGTTGGCGAACTTGGTCCATATCAATATATATATATATACACTAATATATATATATACTAGTATATATATATAGAACCGCTCACGTGCGAACCTTGTAAAATGTGCCATCCAATTCTAGGAAAATCCAGGAATTGATGATGGTTTGGGATATAGTTGGTGGGTTCAATCCCATTATGTCCCCACTATATCCCAGAAGAATTTCATGAAATCCTATGAAATCCCCGTTATATCCCATTAAATCTTCACTATACCCCCTTGAAAAATCCCATTAGATTACCATAGAAATCCCAGAAAACATTCCCATGGATTTACTATATATATCCCAAGAAGTTATTTCCAAAACTTCCATGATATTCCCATTATATCCCCATCAAGATCCCATAAAGATCCCATTTTGTATCCATCAAAAACCCATCAACAGATGCCTCAGTAGGATAGGTCGTCCCATGACACCATCGGGGACCATTTTTATGTGCCCAGCTGTTGAGGTCGGCCACCAGCTCGAGCAGGCCTCAGGGTGAAAGAAAATGGGATTCTGCAACAAAAAATGGGAAGTTACATGATTTTTACATGGTGAAATTGAACATTTAGTTTAACATTATGTTTAGATCATTATCAAAATAGATCAGTATGTTTTACATAAAATGGTACATGATCTGCAGTGATTTACATTATTATTACCTGCATTTGTTTTGATTTTAAGGACACGCAAATAAAACTTGAACGTGAAATGGATAAACAACTATGCCTTTGACATGGCTTAATCAGCAGAAAAAGGGGTGCTGGCTGGTCGCGGAGGGACTTGCGATCCAAGACTCAAACAAGACTCATGCACTGGCGGTATAGCAACAAATCATGGCTTTAAAATCTCATGCCAGTGGTTACAAAGCCAATTCCAGTAGCCATACCAATAGCACAAAATTGTGGGTGGAAATCCGAAATTGTGCCACAACTCAGTACGCCTCAAATCCAGTCCAATACCTTACTGTATATAATTTATAATTCACCCATTGAAACGGTCATTAACTGGGATATCCAACCCAATCTTGCAGGTTATATCCCATAGAAAAACCCCATTGTATCCCCATCAAAAAGCTGTATTCGTCCCATTCACATCCCATCATACCCATAAACTAGCATAACTAGCATGGCTATGGAAAATCGTCCCTTTATAGATCTACCCATTCAAAATTGTGACTGTCCATAGCTATGTTCGTTTATCATACAGAATCCCCATGTGTTAACCCAACTCATCGAAATCAAATCCCCAATTTTTGTGCAAATTCTTCATGCTGATGAAAATCACCAGAAAAAGAAAGCTGTCGGCTACCTTGCCTCCACTGCAGCGTGACACCCTATCAGCTCCCCATCATCATAGCTCCCCATTTTCTATGGAGGTTTCCTAAATTGGGGGTACCCCAAAATCATCGAAAAATTGGTTACTAGCAGTGGGAAAAAAAATATGTATTATATGTATATATATATATACATATATACACACATACCTATATTCGGGGTACCCATATTTCAGGAAATCTCCATATCCCAGTTCTTCCTAAAAATCGTAAAATATCGTAATTCAATGCAATTCACGAACCTAAAAGTTCGGCCATTCCAGTGACGTCCAAACGTGAGGTCGCAACACAAACAATCACCATACATTATCCATATGTTTGTTCTCTATATATATATATATATTTATATCCCATAGATAGCTGAGTCTTCCATTAAAAAAAAAAAACTGATCACCATAATTTCAAGCCATCCTTGCTTTTTTACCCTGCCGCAGCGGCTTCACCGACACCGTTTTATGCGGTCACCGTCTGTGCTCCGGACAGGAACTTCTCATTGATGAAGACGTCCAAGGGCATCTGTGGTCGTCCCACGAAGTCCTGGAAAAGATCATCATTTGGGTACCGGTTAAACGGTTAAAATTGCTGGTTGGTGGTTTCAACCATCTTGAAAAATGATGGAGTTCGTCAATGGGAAGGATGACATCCCATATATGAAATGGAAAATAACAAATGTTTCAAACCACCAACCAGATTGGGTACCCCCAAAATATGTATGGTTAATGGTAAAAATATGTAGAAATAGACTTAAAACTGAGGTCCCCCAAGGTCTTGAATTTTGACCCATACCTGAAATAGTGGGATTTCGAAGATTTGGAGGATTTATTGGAGGAGTTTGCGGGATATTCATATATTGTAGCATTTATTGGAGGATTTACTGGAGGATTTTGGAAGATTTATTGGAGGATGTTGGTGGAGTGCCCTATTTTCTGGCACATATCAACAGTACATTCATATCCATTTCTCTGACAATTGTTCGTTAACAATTTGTCTTCCACCCTGTTGGATACGGCAAGGAGAATTACAACTATCGGGTCGATATTGATGTTGTATCAACTATACAACCCTGGTGCTCCAATCATATCCTTTTCGAATTATTTCAAGGCCAATACCATGATGAGGATTACTGTATATTGGAAACCCCAATAGTTCTATCACAATGTGTAATTGAATAGAAAACCAACAATATAATTGAAAATTGTGGTCGAACCAACAAAAACGGTGGTTTAACCAGCAAACAATAGAATTAGAATGGAGAACAGTGATAAACCTAATGATAAGGCCGTCTTCAATACCAACTGAAAGTAAACATGGGTCAACGTGGAAATTGCAGGATTTCATTTATTCTTGGGTTTACGGGTTTACCACAATATATATATACCGCAATGTGTATGGATATATATATATGTCAATATATATATATATATATTATCACAATACAACTATATATATATTGCATATATCAAATATATATATATATATTATAAACCCAACCAATAAGACTGGAAAATCACCAACACAAGCCATTTGGACCTGAGGCCATGCGGCATCCCGTCCCAAATGCTCCGCGATCAGCCGAGCTGATACGACACTGAACAGATCCAGCACGTGAAAACCCCCATAGGCGGATTCATTGGTTGATAAAGCTACCCTCTGGTAATTTAACATAGCTATGGAAAATCACCATTTTTAATGGGAAAATCCACTATTTCTATGGCCATGTTCAATAGCTATGTTAGTTTACCAGAGGGTATATTCATATGCCTCATTCTGAATGATTCTTGTGGATGCATATTTTTGTTCGGATATGTCATGATATATCCCCATTTCTCCAAATCCCCATTTCCCCCGGTTCTAATTCTTACATCAAAAAGTTTGTTGGTTATGTATAGTTATGTCCTATATTCCCCAACATTCTGCCATTATATTCCATCTGATATCCACATCTGAAAACTAACATTAACACACCCCATATATGGTGGTTTCCAATAATAGGGGTACGCCCAGTCATCATCCATTTGTAGATTGGATTTTCCATGAAATAAACCATCCAGCTATTGGGGTACCTTTATTTTGGGAAACACAAAATCCACGGTTGATTTCCTCCTGGAGGACGTGCTGCGTCTTGCTGAGCCACAGCTCTTCACACATGTTATGAACCAAGTCGGTACTCAGTAGCCTCGGGATGGGAAGATAAACATGGGAAATTCATGCAATTTATTGGGAAGATATATATATATATACTGTATATATATATATACTGTATATATATATACTGTATATATATATACTGTATATATATATAAATACTGGGCAATCTGCAGGTTATCTTAAGGAAACACGAAAAACATGCAAACATGAACAGATCTACTTGTGAATAGCAGTCCTGATTCGAGGAAATTATTGGGAGGAATTTGAAAGTCATATGTAATTTCATTGAGCTATAGCCATGCTTTTGAATGCTTCCCAAAAGTGGTGCGAAACTCTTAGAATTCCTACACCCCAACAGAAGACCCTAAAATGAACAGATCACCAAACTACGTAGGGCGATGTAGGGTTGATGCGATGTGTGAGGGGGAAAGGGCGTTTTTGGAGAAGCCACAAGCCTCCGAAACACCCTAGTTGGATCGGAAGCCCAGGGTCCACGCTGGCCTTAAACTGGATAAATCATAGTGTCTGGGATCTACTGTACAGGCAGCTTATCCACTTTGCTATGGATAGTTGTGGACCAGAAATGTGTCACTCCGGATGACTCAAATCCCCAGAAGTGAGCGAGTTTGATGGAGTGCCCGCTGAATTTCTCTCCAAAGTTTCTTACCTCGCCTCAATAATCTAGTAGGTCACAGTCAAATTCTATCCAAATCTGGTACCACAAAAATTTTCTATTGGTTTCAAATTCCCAACATAACAACTACCATGTCACTGTCACTGTGAATGTTCCTGTCAGCCACGGGTCAGCCCCTGAAATTCATCTCTTGGCCAAACACCCCAAGGTGTAAAGGGAAATCTATTGCAAATGGAGGTGTTTTTTTTTGAAAATCATCTGTATCATTGGATTGGTCTAAGGGAAAATCTACAGGAAACCATGGTTTTTACCATTAAATATGGGGCTTTCCTGTAAATTTTCCCTTAAACCAATCCAATGACTGTAAAAACCAGGGAGAAAATCCATTGCTATCTGATAGCCACTGTTTCTCCCAGGGATTTTCCATTGCTTTGGCTTTGAAAAAACCAGGCATGGTAGGTAAAAAATGCCAACCCAGAAAATTGTCTCGTTTTGTATCCCATGGAAAATCTGGGAAAATCCAAGAAAATAAACCATTCCCTGCAACCAACCACAGGCATGCCCAATAATGACCCCCAAGCTGGGATCTGGCTGGCATAAACAACGTTTGAAACCATTAAACCAATTCATAATTAAACTGGAAATTGGATTAATACCCCCTGTATCTATAGATATCTCTAGGAAATGGATTCCAACTAGAAAATAACCCTAATTAGAACTAAATATGTCTAATTTCAATATGTTATAATAACATATAATAACATATAGTAACCTATACAGTTGGATTCGAACCCTATAACTGGACTGACCCTACTACGGTTAGCTACAGCGTCCCTGTGCAGGTCCCGGTTCCGCTCCCGGCACCGAGCTTCCACACTTGGTCGAAATGGACCCAACGAAGCGCAGATACGGAGGCACATCCGGCCCTGGCGCCCGGATGTAGTACACTGGTTACAGCATAGTGAAATACCGCTACCATCTCCACTTTTTGCATCATCAAAATGAAGATGATGTCTAATCCAAAAATAGCCATATCCATTGATGTTCAGAAGCCATATGTGCAAAATATACACTCTGGTTATTTAACATAGCCATGGAAAATTGCCCATTTATAGATGGCTATTAAAAATGGTGATTTTCCATGGCTATGTTAAATAACCAGATGGTACATCAATCATCCAAAATGGCCATCTCTCAGGTACCAAACCCCCTGGTGTTGTCGTGCCCTCTGGAGTCCGCTGAACCCATAAAAAAAACCCTCTGGTTTTCACAGCATTTCACAGCTGGCAAATTGGATGGTTATCCACCAAACAAATTTAATGAAATATCATATAGACATATATATATATAGATAGATAGATAGATAGATAGATGCTCCTGAATTCATCAAGCTAGCCGCGACATTTAGTCCCAAAAGGCCGTAGCCATAGAATAGATAGATAGATAGATAGATTGATTGATAGATAGATAGATAGATAGGTAGGTAGGTAGGTAGATAGGTAGATAGATAGATAGACAGACAGATAGATAGGTAGATATAGTAGGTTTTAATCCATCCCCAAATCGTGGTAGATTCTGGTAGATATCAAGAACCAGACCATTGTCAGATGATGTTTCAGACTATGTTTACCGCACCTACGGCAGCATCATCCCTGGCGACTCCATCTTTTCTCCCGGGCAAATCTGGCAATTCTCCCGGCGACTCCGCGACGGCATCATTGCCAGGGCAAATCGTGGGAAATCCCCTTGCGATGCAGCCAGCCATTGAGTGGGAAATCAGGAGTCCATCGGAGTTACTTAACGATGATTTTCTCAGCCATCAATGGCCATAGATAGATACCCTCTGGTTATTTAACATAGCTATTGAAAATGACCATTTATAGTGGATTTACCCATTAAAAATGGTGATGTTCCATGGCTATGTTAGTTTACCAGAGGGTAGATATAATAGGTTTTAATCTATCAAGAACCAGACCACTGGCAGCATCATCCCTGGCGACTCCATCGCCATAGATCATCCATAGGGCTTTTCCAGCAGGCCATGTGCAGGCCATGTTTGGCACCAGAGAGAGTGAAGATCATCTACAAATCATAGGGATTTTCCAGATTTCACCAGGAAGTTGCAGTTGAGCAGAGCTTCATGATCAAACTTGGGTCCGGTCCTGATTATTTTTGGGCAGAAAATGTAAAATATGTCATACCACGTCAATTGACTGCGCCAGGGAACTCAAATACACCTATCTATATTATGTTATATCAATCTATTCACCATTTATAGACCATCTTAAATTCTTAATATCCCACATGTTTTGTAATAGCAATCGCATTCCAAGTATATATCATTGTCACGCAACGAAATCCCTGCGCTCTGCCTAATCGAACACATCGCATTATCTCTCACGACTGGCAATTTTTGCTCAAACAATGGCCAAAATGTGCCCAGACGTCTAGTTCTCAAGTTCTCAAGGTATCGGTCGTGAGATGTCGTCAGGAGCGCTGCTTGCCTGGTGACAATGGGGATCCATGTTCAACGAGACACAAATGAAACCGGGACACAACTGAGATATCTCCATGTAGTGAAAGGACTTGGGTGCGAAGAATTTATGAAAAGGCAAAAACGTATCCAGTATGTATCTAGATAATAATTTAATATATATATATATCATGCAATATAACATGTGATATATATATATAATTATGTATATATATAATTATATACATAGTATTATATCTCTACATATGTACTCCTGTGTATGTGTATATATATATATATGTTTGTATAATTATATATGTATAATTATATGTATATATGTAACATGAAACCAAAAAGCTGGCACATTAATAGGAAACCGCATCTTCCAGCACGATGGAATAGACATTCACAGTGCCATCGCTCTGGCTAGCAACCCATTGGAGATGGTGTTTGTAGTCTTTGGTTATTTGAATGGACTTGATGTTTGTTGTTGCATGTGTTGAACCCAATGGCAATGGAAAAAAACCATGAAAAACCTGCATTTTACAGACTTTACAGATGATTGTCCCATACAACCTTCATGTGCTTCGAGGATTTTCCAGCCAGCCACAGTGGATCCGCGGCCGAAGCCCCTGCGATGGATCCTGCGATGTGACGGATCTGCAGGGGCAAAAAAAATGAGTTCTGAATGAAAAGCCTTCAGAAAGCTGATTTAGGATGATTTAATACATGATTTAGTACTGGATCTTTGAAAATTGCTTCCATAATACTCCATAATACTCCATAATGTCAAATGTCAAATGAATCGTTCAATTCTTCAGGCTTACACTGGCTTATACTGGCTTACACAGATTCAAAGTTCATTGACATCCAGCAGTCCAGCAGCCCTTCCATAATTTCAGTGTCTTCACTCGTTCCACGGGGCACAAAAAACTCGACCCACATTGTTAGCAATGGGAACACTAGACCTACAAAAATTGTAATGTTAATTATGTAACCCATAGGATCCATGTATGCTATATATGGTAACATGGATCCCATCAATATACCCCCAATGTTAGCATATATACCAGCACCATGGATCCTATGGGTAATGTAATATTCATGTATGGCACGAATAAAACCGTCCATTTCAGGGCTCAATAATTTACTCAGTTACTCATGGCCACATGACTCTTAACACGGATCCAACCTCAAACCGCCAGGGAGATTTCACGATGACGCCGCTGACAAAAGACGCTGAAGCTCGGCACCCGGCGGGCCTGAAAAGCACCAGGATTCTGATCCATTGCCAAATACAACTACATGACTACATAAGATCATATATAAGATCTCTTTTAAGAGCCAAGATCATGACATATCATGACAATGTGGCCAAGCAATGTCAAATTGAGTGGTTTTTAATGGTCCGAATATGTCCGAATGGTCCACTGTTGGCACAGCGTTGACTCTGGTAGCAAAGGTTCGATGATCCGCGAGAGCTTCGCTTGCTCAATCCTCAGGTTTTTAGTGTGCCCTTGGGATGTTCAAAACATGATCCATGTGAGGATTGAGCAAAAAACAACTTGGGGTGAAGCATTATCTAGTGTTTCTGGAACACACAATGTAACAACTGGGGTTCACTTACAATGATGATCCCCCCGTAAACAGCTCCAAGCTGTGCCTTGCATCAAAAGCTACCCAGCTAGATGGGCAAATTGTGTTGATCAGTCCCTACGGAAGCCACGGCCCATTGATGACTTCCCTAGCTATTAAACATGATGATTTCTACAGCTATGTTAGTTTACCAGAGGGAAAGTTCTTTGCATTTGATTATAAGCGGAACATGAAGCTACTGATTGTTATCTCTTTCTTGTGGAGATTGTGCAAGATTTAAGTGGTGTTTTATTGCCTGTGTCTTGGTTCCCCAGGGCTATGTCCAAGCCCATTTACTTTGCTGGTGTCAAACCAGGCATGATTCAAGTGGGATCATCGTCCCCTGAATCCCCTTGGAACATCAACCGCAACCGCAACGACAACGGTTTCTAAGGTCTGAGTCAAAAAATTCTGGAAAAGGCCCAAACCAAAAGCACGAATTCACCAACTTCAGTTGAATCGCACCAACATCAACAAACCACCAGATGATTTATAGCGTTAATTGCAGGTTTTGCTGGTGAAACCCCCCATTTTTGCTTTGACTCCATTATGCTGCTTTCGCTTGAACTAAATCTTCATATTTCTGGACAAGTTACTATAACTCCAAGATTGGAAAAATCAAAACACAAACACATTGTTGGGCTGGTTCACCCTGGTGGTTGTGAGGTCATTGTTGGTTTAGATACTTCATGATGTTTCATCATCCAGCCTGGTGGAATAAGTTGAATATCTCTTATCGGATTAGGATCATCGGGATCGTCATCCCAGTTCTATGTTCGATGAGAAATATGTGATACCACCAACCTCAACATATATACCCTATGGTAAACTAACATAGCAATGGAAAATCACCATCTTTAATGGGAAAATCCACTATAAATGCGCATTTTCAATAGCTATGTTAAATTACCAGAGGGTAACATAGACCCATGAAATATCCCAGCATTGTATCCCCCATGTATCCATTGTTGATTGGTTCTATGCCTATATTAATCTATATTCCAGTTACCCTTCATAAAGTTCCCGAAAAAACTGGTGACATCATCCCAAACAACTATGGTTGAACATTTTCAGAAACTAGCTTTTTTCACCAAACGTCTCCAGATATATCCAGATACAGACCCCTCACATCGAATCTCCCGTGATTTTCATGGATTTTCACCTGCCGCCGAGCTGCACGACGCTCACCCGTTGCGCGAGCGCATCGCCATTCTGCGCCGGCCTCCAGGGCGCTACGCCGTGCAGCAGCCGGCCGTCGAAGTGCACCAGGCGGCCACAGCTGGGCGCCAGCTGCGCCAGGATCTGCTGAAATCAACGCGGTGGATTTTGTTGCCAATACAATAGGTGAATCAGTGACCCATATGGGTATGGATCAATACCTATTAATACCATTTTTAGGGGGATGAATATTACATTACCCATAGGATCCATGGTGCTGGTATATATGCTAACATTGGGGGTATATTGATGGGATCCATGTTACCATATATAGCAGCACCATGGATCCTATGGGTATGGGAAATGAATGGAAATGAGAATGACTATCATAACAAGTGCAATATGTGGGGATTTACAACAATTCATAACATCATTGAGAAGTAAAAGCCAGGGTTTTCATGAACAAAGATCTGGATGTAACCGGTAAAATGTGGAGTTCAAGCCACATCAATTGGGGAATCAACCAGCAAAACAAAATGGTGTCCAGCTGTGGAGCTTGATAGTTACTAGGATCTCTATAGTTCTTTTTTTTAATAGATGTAACATGATGTAACTGGGTAAACGAGTAATCATCATGTTCCGGTAAACCAACCAGACAATTGTGATTGCAATCAACAAGAGTTCACCAGTAGAATCAGTAGAATTGATTGTTCAAACAACAAGCACTCTTTGAAATACCTTGAAATGTCATCTGTTACCATATCTGCGGGGAAACAAAACATCCATAAATCCCAGACATCGGAGTTTGACCCATGGCCGCAATGGCCACATCACCTCCAAGACCTTGAAAAAATACCCCCAAGAAATCCTTGCCGAACTATGTCTTTGGCGGCTGGTGGCTTCAAAAGTATGCATCTGATGATAAAAATGATATTATAATCAATATCTATATATATATACTGTATATATATATATTGGATTATGATAAAAATGATATGATAATATAATATTAATCCAATGGGATTGCAACAAGAAACACTTTAATCCATTGGTGGTTTTTTACTACCCATCCAAAAAAAAATCATTGTGGTTCAAAAACTGTACAGCCAATGCTCGTCCTGTCATCCCTCAAAAGGATTCAAAAGGCAAAAACCCAGCCGGTCAAGATCAAATACCCACCATAAACGCCAGGCGTTCCAGCGCCCGAAAACGCTCTTCATGGATTGGTGACCCATAAACGTTGGATGCTATTGGATGATGCTACTTCAAATGGATGGCTGGGATAATATGAAATAAACGACCAAAGTAAAATCACCTAAAATATTCTAAAATCAACTACCCTCTGGTGAACTAACATAGCAATTGAAAATGGCCATTTATAGTGGATTTTCCCATTAAAAATGGTGATTTTCCATTGCTATGTAAACGTTTACCAGAGTGTAAACAAGCCAGTGCTTCAGAATCTGCCGTTGCCATCCCCATACATCCCCGCTCTGCTTGCGTGCCGTCTCGGGTGGTTCACGTCCACGGTGGATGCGAGGGGAAGATGCATCCACATTCAGAAGCAGCAACTCGCCACCCTCAATGGCCTGGAGCTTTTTGGGACAGGATTTGGTCCATTAGAATCGGCTGAGGCAATGAACAATGGATTGGTTGAGGCTGAATATGAAGGAAATAAATATGTTGTAGAAATCTAAGCTTGAATTGCTGAACTTGGGGAGAACTAGTTCAAATTAGCCAACTGAGCTTGGGCAATCATTAAACTCATATGGAACTATACAAGATCTTCTTATGTGCGTCGGGTAGTAACCATTAAAGAAATAGACATACCTTCATCTCAGTGGCGCCTGTGGGTTTTCTGTACAGTAAAATAGAGAAATGATATGAAATGATGATGTTCACCTGATACCCTCTGGTAATTTAACATAGCTATTGAAAATGGCAATTTATAGTGAGTTTTCCCATTAAAAATTGTGATTTTCCATAGCTATGTTAGTTTACCAGAGGGTAACCTCAAAGTTGTCTATCTATTTGGGGCTTTGGCTCGAAATCGACAACCTCAGATTTGGCCCACTTCACCGGTCATTTCGAGTCTCACTTTTTCGGACCCCATGAATTGACCCACAAAAACTGGGCATTGACAAGCAAAAGGCTGGAATCTGTATATATAAATATGGCTGAGGTAGTTTGCAACCCCCAAAAAAAACTGGGCTTCATTCAAGCAAACCCTTTACTAGAAGTTGAAGAAACAACGAAAGATGTTGATCTTACCCCTTCCAAAAAAACAATGGCAATTTTTTCGGTGGCAATTCAGGTTTCAAGCGGTGATCGACCACCAGATCCTCATGGGTCAAGTCTGCATGTGTTGTGGCTAAGCCACACGAATGTGTTTGGAAATCCCAAAGTTTTCGCAGTTTTTGAATTCGAAATCCCAGATCATCCCACTGTTTTTGCGTCAAATCCCAAGGTTTTCCCCGAAAATCCCATCTGTTGAAAACACGAAAATCACCGGGCACCTCAGGCGTACAGTACACCACAGAGACGAGATCGCTGGGACGGGGCGCGTTCGGTCCATAGCTCTCAAAGAAGTCCTGGAGTTGAAAAACTCCAAGTCTCGGGGAGAAGATTTTCGCATCCATGATATAGTAATGAAAATGAGGAATTTACTATAGGAAAATGTAGTCAACTGTAGTAGGTGCCTGGTAGGAATGAATAGTAAATGGCAACCATGAAATAGTTACAGCCCTTTACCAATTCTAACGAGTTCTAAATGGACTTATCATTCAATAAATGGTGTTATAACTGACCCATAACTGGTAAAGGGCCACAACTGGATCAAAAATGGGGAATTCGAGCATACTTGATTATTTGGGGAGACAATTAGTAGCTACTTCGTCCCATTTATTAGGGATACCATTGGATACCATTGGATACCCATAGCTACTTACCTCCTGTCACTGGCTAGACATTGATCATGGGGAGTCATCTACTCGAGAAATTTTGGGATGACTAAGCAGCTCATCGAGCAATTGGGAACTGTGCCATAAAATGAACTAAGTGGAGGTTTCCTAAAATGGGGGTACCCCCAGTCATCATCCATTTTAATGGGTTTTTTTCCATGAAATAAACCATCCAGCTATGGGGGGTACCCCCATTGATGGAAACCCCCAAATAATAACTGCAACACTAGGCGACACTCGGGAGAAGGTTGCAAACTGTATAATGTGGGTAAAACAATAATAAACCATGCCCAAACTCACCATAAATAGGTGGTGTAAAGCATTCCCAAATGGGTGGTTTGTTATCGGTTTAAGCACATTAATAAAACATAATAATTTGAAATGTGTTTGCAAAGTTGTGACCAAAACGTGTTTGCAACATTTTGCAACCCAATGTATTTCAACGGAAATAGGAAGAGACAAAACAAAACCAACACAGGTTTCCCCAGCAAACATTTTCCATGCCACCCACAACCGAGAGATTTGAAAGTTAAGGTAAATGAAGTGATGGTGGGATGTAAGTACACAATCAGATTCATCAAAATGGGTGATATGTCTTACTGTAGACTTTCCTATAAATTTCCTATAATCCAACTGATCACATATGGCAGTGTGTCAAAACCTGGTACCCCTAGTGAACATCAAAATAGCTGGTAAATGGATGTTCATCCCATTAAAAATGGTATTAATAGGTATTGATCCATACCCATATGACTAACATCACGAATACAGAGACTATGATTAAGATATTCCTCTATCAAAAAGGCTACAGAAAGAATTACCCAACCATTCACCAACCATTCAGCATGGCTTACCAGGCCTACGGTCATCCCAGCCTTTGGTTGTCGCTGTTTCTTTGGCAAGGATTTGACACATGTCAAATGACGGGGATGAGTGACATGATGTAACCAGTCAACAACATATATATATATAACCCACATATAAACCAGATATAAAGCAGATATAAACTACATATGATGAACATTCGGATTTCCACCGCACCCCGAATTCTGACATGCAACGTCGGTATGATATCTTTGACCATCGCGGCGCGCAAACAGGACCGTAAGGTAGAAACCTGGTCAGACCGGCGAACGCCACAACGACAATCTCATTGGACACCGGTCCAGGCACGGATATGTGAGGTTGGTCTGAGAATAGGATATACATACAACTACATATATATATACATAACCAGGAACAATATAAAATAACAGGAGTTGTGCATAGTTGCGCTGATGATCTGTAAGGAACCCATCGATCATTCAGAGGGAGTCCAGAGGGAGTGCATAAATATCATTCGGACTCCAGAAAAGCAAACCATAACCTACAGGTAGTAGTGTCGGAAACTCAAGTGTGTCATGCATCATTGCTCACCATTTTATAGGCGACGGTCACTGACCCCCCAAATCCCCTGGTTTGTGACCAAGGGCCATTGAAATTGGCGAATTTTTATAGGGTATCCCCATCTTCAGACGCCAGGAAAACTGTAGCCACTCCGGCAATCCCGTTCCAGGCTCAGCACCGTCAGCGCACCGTCAGCTTTGCCTGCTTACCTGCTTCCCCCAGCTTACCATCCGAGGTACAGTTGCATTCCGGATGCAAAGTCTGTGAAAAGAGACGCTGGAAATAGGGAAACTGCTGTTCCACCTGCATTTAGCGGCGTATCCAGCAACAAGTTGCGGTTGTTTGACCCCGACGTGCCGTAGAACCACACACAAGGGAAACCCATGGAAAACCTAAGCCATGAGAAGAAACAAATTGCAGGAAACTACGATTGTAACATGTGGCTGCCACAAAAAATGAAGATTCTAGCTTCAGATTAATCAACACTTGTTGATTGCATAGGTGCGGAAACCGAAGATTTAGCAAACATGGTACCTCCCAAATCAATGTGTAAGCAGGAGGTTGTCGTTGTATCAAGCGTGCGTTTCCTTTAGACCCACCATATGGATAGAACATTTTTTTGGGATGTTTAAAATGATCTTTAACCTCATAAGTTAACATAATGTCTAGGGCCTAGGGTGTCATCTGTTTTCCTATCTAGAGCATTAACCCATGTGTTGGTATTGTACCCATTTCTATGGGCACTTAAATGTCCAGCTAGTTTACAAATGTGTGTTTTTCCAGAATACCTAGACACGCAAAGTATCTCAATAGATTGAAAAAAAATAAGTTGCTGTTCATTGCTAATCCTACACACCCTGCATTATAGTGTTAGTAGGGTATGATATATCGCCCGTTTCAGGCAAAAGGTTATAAAATTATATTGAACTACCCCTTACCCTAATTGTAGTTGATTCTTACAGGGATCCCCCCTTTCTCCAGATCAAACAACGCAATTTTTGTTGGTCACTAGCCTTCAGACGGTTTACCCAGTGCAACCAACCATCATGTTGTGGTTATATGGCAGTGTGTCAAAACCTTGTACCCCTGGTGAACATCAAAATAGCTGGTAAATGGATGTTCATCCCATTAAAATTGATACTAATAGGTTTTGACCCATACCCATATCCCCGCTTTTGAAGGGCTGCCTGTGCGCGCCAAGCAGATCTGAAGACCAAACTGAAGCCCTCGGTGCCGTGATAGAAATCATGGCCTCAGCGAAAAAACGCAGCTCCACCCATGGACCCATGGCAGCTCCAGCGATAAACTTCGAATTCTATGACTGGAGACTGGAGCGGGGAGAAATGGTGTACTGGGTCTCATGACTGAAGTAAAATGACTGAGGAAATACTGGATGTAGGAATCTTTTATAATATACTGTACGTATACATACATACATGAAAAAGCTGCAAGCAGTAGGTCTTGACTGAGTTACTTCTGTGACACTCAACTCCAAGATACCCTCCGTCGCCTGATTTTCCCAGTTCAACAGCCAGGGAAGACTTCGGTATGGATTTCTTGGACATGGATGGATTAAACTGATTAAACCCACTTCTTGGGCTTGGCTTGGCAACATGTGTGTTGGGCAAAATCCAGCGCTTGGGGAAGTGAACCTTGGTGCTGGATGAAATCGACATGCTTGAAAGGTCCTTGGTGGGGTCACATTCCTTGCTTGCTGGATTGAATCAAAAAAATGCTGGTTTAAATTAGTCATATCATCATGTTACTCCGGATGAAATCCTTGTCTGGGTTGCTCACACCCTCTAAATTTAACATGGAACCTGAAACACATAGTCCCGAAGATGATTTAATTATTGAATATTGCCCGAGTGTTGGATTCCATGTTTAATTTAGAGGATTTAACCAGCAATGAATGGGTGTTCATCGTATTTGGTGCAACCCGAAATGAGGATGTTACAAAGACAGCTACATATATATATGTATATATCATACGATGATGATCATATGATATCATATGTATAAATATAGGGTTGTAATTTGTAACTCCTCACTTTTGTGCATCCTATCATATCAAGATTACCAAGTTCCTTTCTTCCATAGAAACAGGACCAAGGCGCCACTACGATTTCTTCCAAAGTAAGGTGAGGCAGCAACACCTGACAAAACCTGCGTCATTTTGCAAGGCGAAACATTTGTGGATTGGTTTATGTGGTAAATCTTCGGTGGCGGCCCCTGAACGATAGGTTTCCGTTGGCTTTTAAGTAGGCTAACTAGGGTAGAAAAGGTACCAGTAGATATAAGTATAGTTACGCACAGACCCCGTGGTTTGCCCACGAACAGCATATCATAAAAACCAATGAGTATCTAACGACCTCAAACAAAACAAATATATTGAATCTATTGTGTTGACGAAATGAGCATTGCATTGCGCTTTGGCAAGAAACCCGTCTTTCAGGATTTACAGAACATATTATATATCCAATCCCGGTGGAACAATGAATCTTACGGCAATTAGGATGTCTTTTAGGATTTACATAAAAACCTCCCGCCCCCCACGGAACAATTAACCATAGGACCACAAGTATGTTCCTTTTTTAGGATTTGCATAATAAGATATAAAATCTACCAACCCACAAAAAAGTAACCACACCACAATTTCTTTTAGGGTTGAGATAAGAAACAAAATCTCCCGCCCCACGGAACGAAAAAAAAACGGTACGCTGCAATGGATGGTTTTCTTTACCAAAAGACGTTTCCATGAACCTCAGGTTTTGCACATCTTTGCTCATGTTTGCCCGCATTTAGGTCATGAGTTTCTTAAGAATTGGATCCAGGTTGGGGGTTCCAGGACCAAATGTCAGTGAAAATAGGGACTCCCGCATGGGAATGGCTCACATTTGCAGACCCACTAGAATAGATAGTTAAATAGTAAAACGGGCCATGCATTGTCTACCCCAAGTATAACCCACACCCACATCCATGAATAATTTCTCCATCTTTCCATGGATGTGTCATCATTCGTCCAAAAATGTCTCAAAAAATTGCAATAAATTGGGATACCCACATGGAGAAATCAAATATATACATATATCACTATGATAAATAGTAGAGTATATATTATATACACTATATATTATATATATACAGTATATATCATATATATATATACACAGTATGCTATATATATATACAGATATGTAAACCATTGGAAATCCATGGTCTTCCAGGCTTAAAATGATCTACGGGCTCGACACCTCCTTCACTTCGCCAGCGCTCAAGGCTCCGTCGAAAAGTCGCCAAAGGCATCCCCCCAGGCTCCGTTGAACGAAGGCAGGGGCAGCATGGCGCAGCATCCACGGGAATATACTGGGACATATATGTATATATGGTAGCCATATATATTTCTGGGTAAATTATAATATTTCACTAACCTGAAATAAGGCAATTTTGGGATGATTCCTCTTACTAACCATGATTCCAGTGAGGTCGCAGTGAGGTCGTTATAATTTACCCAGGTATATATATTATATATATATATTATATATAATATATATATATATAATAGCAAATTTCGTCCGGTAAGGTGGTGCCCCCTAGTTTTGCTTGTCGGTTTTTTCGACCCCATGGCCCCATGGATCACTCAAAACGCATCACTTAGCGATTTGGCTCACTGGGGCACCTTGGCCCCAAGCGACCGCTGGTTGAATGCTGTAGGAGGGATTTTGGGTTTCATCAAGGTCATCACTTCGCGACCTCGTTGACGACTCGTCGCCCCAGAAATGGTTGTTATTTATAATTTATAATACATATTAATATCATATTAATGATTATAAATTATACATGTTGATTGTCAAGAGGAAACTATATCATTATATAAACATATCCAAATTCCTTAAAATTAATATAAGATAATATAAGCATAAGCATACTTAATCTTTGCATACTCAATCTGTGTCATTTTTTTAGGTCCAGTTTGCACCACTCTTGAACACTTCTATGCACCTGGAACCAAATAAACCTTGTTTTGGATGTTGACCCCTCACTGAAGGGGTTGGGGCCGTAAAATCACTCTTTGATATTCTATGTTATCTTAGCCACTTTTGGGGTTAAGCTTCTAGTTACTCAACCAAGGTTGGCCGGGGGTTGACATGGCCATGGCTGTCCGGTTCAAACATCACCCTTCCTTCCCTCAAGAAAACAAACACAACACCCTCAGAACACCTGGTTTGGTCCTTGATCTGTATTGCCAAGAGCAATCTATTTCAACCTTTTACAACCCATTCTACAACTCCGCAACTCATGGAACATTGATTACTTGGGGCATGTCTGAACTCAGCAAGTCATTAGTACCCTGCTTATGACCCCCGTATCACTCATTAGTTACTCACTATCCCGGTCATAATTACTGGAGGGCTGTAACCCCGTTCGAAAGACGAATACAGTGGGATATAGTTCCCTCGTCTACCAACACCTCTCAAATAAGCAAACCAACCCCGAAAAATCCTGATGGAATTTCACTCTAGTAGCCTATCTCAAGGTAACAGGAAGCAAAATAGGGGTGACCTAGATGTGCATCCCAGGAATGGTACGTTCTTTACACATGCTTCAAACTCATTCTTGTATTCAGTTCACCCCACATCACCAGTGATGTTCGCCTTCACCCAGGCCGATGAACTCGGTCTCAAGCACCGGGGGCGGCCTAAGAACACGAGACGATTCACCCCGGAAACAATTTGGATCTTTTCATAGGAAAAAACATGAGTACTGTGGGTAAAACAATAAACCGCCCATTAGGGAATGGTAACCATATCACCTATTTATGGTTTATTATTGTTGTACCCACATTATAACTTATAACATCATATTGGTACAACAGAGGGATGCAGGTCGCAAGCCTCACCTTGTAGCTGAAATGATGCCGTCTTAGATGTTCGGTGGTTCCCCAAACAGAAATCCCTTCTCATTGTGATCATTGTGACGTAAAACGTGACGTGAGGCCGATGCATAAGGATGCTTGTGGGAGGCCCCCAAACGATAGCCAAGTTCACGCACAGCGTGTGGATTTATGGGCATACCTTCTATGAAATATATGAAAGTGGTGTCATATTAGCGTCATATCCCTTGTTGGTTGCATCGTTGTACTGACCATCATGATTCAGCAATATACCTGTCATGGCCTGTAGACCCGCAAGTGAAGATCCTCAAAACTTTGGACTGCCAATTTCTCGACCCTTTGGTCATTGTGGCTCGACGATGCTGCATGAAAGATTATCTTATATTTCATAGTTGCCAATATCTTTGTAAAGACCTTCAATGTCTTTTTCCGGATTTTTTTTTCCATAAACCAACTAAACCGGAAGGCCTTCCACAGCCTCCATCTTCGGTGATTCAAAGCATCAAACCATGTCATCCAGTGGTTTGTCAGAACTTTGGGATGGAATCCTGCATTTTCAGACCCATTTTTCCATCCAAATCCCAGTAGATCCCAATGTTTTCTTGGATAAATGCCTCATTTCTAAACCGAAATCAATCAAATCTTGAGTGTGTTCCCAAATCTCCACGGTTTTTCACGGATGTTTTACTATAGATGTTCCCCATCGCCTGTGTGAACTTCCCCACGTTTCGCCGCTCGGCTTTGTTTTGGGCTTCCTGACACCAAGCTCCGCTCCTCCGAGTCTAAAATCATCACATTTTGCAAGGCACCTGGCAGCGGGCCCGCCCAGGGATGGCATAGAATATCCCTGGTTGGTGGTTGACCTACCCCATAATGATGGGATCATTAATGATGGTTAATATACTGTTAATACTGGTTAATACCATGGTTATTATTTGGTTAATGATGGTTAATAGTAATGACTGGTTGGTGGTTGACCTACCCCTCTGAAAAATGATGGACAACTCGTCAGTTGGGATTATTATGATTATTCCCAATATGATGGGAAAAATAATCCAAATGTTCCAAACCACCAACCAGATCCCTATTGATCCCAAATGTGTATGGGATGAAATATGGGTTAGATTAATGATGATTATATGGATTATGAAGCATGGATACGATGGATGCACATCCAAGCAAGGGTAACTAGCTAGGAGAAAGCCATCATGAAGTATCTAAAGTGACCCACTCTATCTATAGTAACTAGGGTTTTCAACGCGGATAAAGCCATGAAGAATCTAACCCTGCTTAGATGGGCCATGGTAGTTGACCGGTGATCATACCTGCAACTAGGTTGAAAGCTATGACATATTTCTTGCTGTTTGTGTCTGTTGTACTTACCCTCTGGCAATCAAGCACAACACAATAAAACTCCCCTTCTAGTGGGAACATCAACTATACCCTCTGGTAAATTAACATAGCGAACTGGAAAATCACCATGCTTTTAATGGGAAAATCCACTATTTCGACTGGGCCATTTTCAATAGCTTTTTGTTAGTTTACCAGAGGGTAAGCCGTCAGGATTTCCAGCATCTGGCCACATCCTGAGGATTCCTTCTGCCTCGGAGCTCGTCGGTGTTAAAGTCGGGAACCAAACGCAGGGTGCGCTTCAGGTCCTGGCTCTGGCACTTTGGGATAGCTATATGATAGCTATATGATAGCTATGGAAGCCATGGTGCATAGCTAGTTCTTTTGAAAAAGGTAAATCATCGGTATATGGGCCGTGGCTTCCATAGCAAACTGCTCAATTAACAGAGGGTATAGCACCCCAAGACAAGATGCAGAAGCATATTCAATACGTGTGATGCGGCCTGTCTAGCTAAAGCAGTGCAGTAAACTGCCTGAAACTTCTTCCTTTTAACCATCAGTCATAGTGAGGTCGTTTGAGGCCATTACATCTTTTTTGCCACACAAAAAAGTTATGTAATTCTCTGGCAGAGGCGAAGATCCCATGGTGCGCAGTGCGCTGGGGATCCCCCATGTCGACAAAAAATCGCTGCCTGTGGATTCAGTGTAAGTCACCGGAGCCAAACGTCACGTGTTCTACCGGTTCTGGGTCTCTGTTAGTGAAATCATGTCAAACACTTCACAATCTTCACACTTGTCCGTACTGCTCATACCTGGCTAGCGGCTAGTGGGGTCTAATTCCAATCAAATGTTGTGCAAAACCCCAATGTCGTAAAGCCGATAATGAACCAGCCTCTAACTTTACCATCAACAAATTCTATCAATTAACCCCGCAATTGGAGGTTTATCATTGGGTTTACCACATGAATTCCCATGACTAGTTCGCCCCTTGTCCTGTCGCAGGCCCCGGTACAGCTCTAGGAGCATGCCATACTCCTCACCCAAGACATGGTCATGTCCAGATTTTGCTGGTCCACATGTTTATACATTTTTAATGACATGTATCTTATTCTTTCCCAGCTCCTCTTGAAGGTTTAACTCCTAATGGTCATGTAATTCACGTACCATGGTCCTGAAAAAAGCTGAAAGTCTGAAAGTCTAAAGGAATGATCCCCAAAACAGGGCAATAGCACGCAAGAGATGTTAGCCGCTAATTGGGGCGAATTATAAGGTGTGGTACCAATGCTTATCAGTAAGGATTGACAACCCTAACTGCCTCTTATAATCACTCACCAAGACTTGCCAAGCTTGATGTGTAGTATATTCCTACCATTATGACAACCTTATGCTCTTATTAGCGCTCAAATTTCCAAAACAAGAAATGCCTTCCTCAAACAATGAACATGTCGTAATACGACATCCTTGGGTAGTGAATGTTCCAATGTTAACGGATGTTTGCTGTGAACCAAACCGACCGCTGGATCAACGACATTCAAAGTCCACAGGGGTTGTACTGGCTGATTGGCCCAAATGATCGATGAAAATCTATGAAAATCTGACCAGCAAGAATCTCTTAAGAAGAGATGGCCACGCACTGAAAGTTTGCTAGAGATATAGAGATTTTGGGATGTGGCCCAGCATCAAATACTTCTAGTTTTTCACCCAGGAATTGGGAGTCTGCTCGTCCACCTCCAAGTATAACAGGGAGCCAGGGAAGGGGAACACTATATGACGCACGGAGACCCCAGTCGATTTGGTCATTTTCACCCCTAAATTTAGATGTAGGCGGTGGTCACCTGCCTCAAAAGTCAAATTGAACCACCAACTTAACGCTGGGCTTGAAGTATGACGTTAGGACTGGAAATAATCATGTTTGGATTTCAACCGGTTTTTAAGACCGCTTAAAATATCTTAAAATTATAGACCACTAATTACTTTAGGATGGTAAAAAACTAGATTATCTCCACTTTTGTGGGTCCATCCGTACACATTTTAACGCACTACATGCCCCCCGCCACGGCACCACTCCTCTGAAAGCAGTTGCACGTCATGGCCCACCTAATAAGGATGTTAGGTCATGCTGACGATGGGGGGTCAGCCATTGGGATGCGTTGTTAAAATATTCATAGGGGGGTTCCGAAAAGCAGCGGTAATTCCTTAATTGTATACGAAATTCCCCAAATAGAATCAACTTGGATCCCAGTCCATCGTGTTCCTGCTGAAATCATTAGCGGCCATGGGGATCCCCAGGGGACCGGGGTAGGGTTGGGGTATAACCTGGGGAGAGGGTAGGGGTTGGGGGAGGACGGGGTCCAAAAACATTGGGGTGCCACTTGCAAACCACAAGAACAATGGGGTGGGGTTGGGGTGGCGGGACGGTACAACTTTCACTGGCACTTGCAAGGTGGGGTCGGGTGGGGCAATAGTGTTCACATGCACGTGCACATGTATCTGGCGCTACGTTAGGAGTTTGGGTCTTGCCTTCCAATCAATGTTGATGCTACGCTCTTGACTTTCTCATGCAACTTCCAACACACTGTTGATGCATCCTGATGCTACACTCTTGACTTTCGCATGTCACTTCCAACACGTTGTTGATGCATCTTGGTGCTACGCTCTTCAACTGCTAATCAACACAACATATATGTTCGACAAACTGCTAAACAACATAAGACTTCAACCAAAAACGAACATAGAATCCATCATTGACTGCATCTTATTCTCTTGTTCGATTATATAATTACTGTTTGAATCATGGACATTCATGGGCTATAAACCCAGGGCAAAAAAAATACAGTTCATCAGGAAATTACAAAGAATATTTCAAAAATATAGCACAACAACCAAAGACATAAATCATGTATTTCATGAATCATACATAAACATCAAACAAATAATAAGAATGCATATATTATATAATTTATTTTTTATATGTAGCAACACTATCTTATGACAATATTCACCATTCATCATGGTATAAAATTGTGTTTAATATGAATACGAATATCATGTAATGAATCATTTGTGCAATATCTAAAATACAAATTATCATGTCAATCCTGACATACACTTTGAAGTTGTAGCTCATTAACTAATTCAGAGGTGATGGTCATGATCATGAAACTCATGAAGAAAACAACACCATGCAGTGTAGTGTATCATCACTATCACCTAGTAGATATTATGAATTACTTAATCAAACATGCACCAGAAAACATGTGAAAATAACATCATTTAAAGTTATTTAGCTCATGTCGTACGGTCAAACAAAAATTCATGACTCATGACTGATGAATGTATGTTTAAATATATATATATAGTATGAACACATTCCTGAATGATCAAGGCAAATAAAAAAAAGAAAAAAAACAAACAGCATGTAGAATCAATCCCAAGTCCTGACATAGCAATAGAACAGCTCGTGAAACATGACGGTGGACATGACACTGCCATAAATAATGAATGTAATGGAAATAACAAAACCATAATATATTGATAATCTACTGAATTACATGTACATCATGGATTATGGACTTAAATCAAACTTATGAACATATATAACACATCAAATATAGATTTACTATCATCCATTCTTCATAAATCATGCGTGCACATGACATGAAACTTGAACTAATGAAATGTATTTACGACCAAATTTATGATAAAAAAATACTTAATTCAGACAAAGAAATCACAACGCGGAAAAACACATCATAAATTCTATGTTACGATTCATGGTTCATGATTCATGACATTCTTATATGAATGAAGCTCATCAAGAAACAAATTCAGAAACATGATGATGATGATGATGATGATGATGATGGTTGTGATTGTGATGATTGTGATTGTGCTTGTGATTGTGATTATGATTGGGATCAGGATTAGGATTATGTACTACCTGTCGTGTTTGGATGGGTTAAGTTGGTTTTGAAAAAGATGATCCATGAAGTCATTGTCATGACATTACTTGACACGAAGATTGCCCGCCCTGCTCTGCAAACAGCCAATGTGTTGGAGGATCCCTTTCAGCCGTCAGTGACTCGGTCCGGCCCTGTCATGGAGGTCTTCGATGATGATGTCATGCTCTACATATTTTTCAGGTGCAGCATGATACTGTAGCCCAAAAACTCAGCGCCTTCCTCACGAAAACCATGTCCGAAAACACTCTGTAGACCCCGATGAAATGGATTCCAGCCATTCCGAACTGACCCCGCGTTTGAAACTGAACCCCGTGCCTGGGGCCCCAGGGATTCCCTCGGTACCCATACCCAAATGACGATACTTTCCCAGGTAGGTCAGGTAGGGTTGAAAAAAATTCGCACCCACGAAACATCTTGGTTTTTTGTTCCTCAAAAATTACCCTCTGGTGAACATACAAAAAGCAATGGAAAATCACCATGCTATTAATGGGAAAATCCACTATTTCTATGGCCATTTTCCATTGCTATGTTAGTTCACCAGAGGGTATCTCAAATCCCAATGGGTCTTTGAAGGTCTTTGAACACCATCCCAAGATATCCAAGATATCCCCGAGTATTTGGGGAAGAAAATGTGACGACACACCGGGCGTTTCATAACCTTCCATAATCTATCAGCGGTATCCTCATATCTTAGGTAAAACTCATGGTAAAATCGCCATCTTTGATGCTTAAACAATACGTAAAAATACTCATTTTAATCTATTTTATATGCTAAGATCCCCATGTTTGATGGTTCAATCGCCCAAGAAAATCAAGAAAGAACCAACCAACAGTATTTCAATGGCTCAAATTGCGCCTCCTTCACCAAGTCTTCGTCATCGTGCGCCTCGACTACAAAAAAACAGCCAGCAGCCACAGCATCGCATCACTTGGTTCAAAGTCTCCATGGTTTGAGTATCTTTGTGTTATGTATATTATATAATGTCAACCCCGGATTAATAAACCATGGTTTATTAATTAGGGGGTACTCCTCCAATAGTCATAATCTGATACTTAAATGGTACCCTCCCAATTAAAGAGCCTAGGGGTTTATTAATCCAGGGTTGACATTATATATATATTATGTATATTATGAATATATGTGGATATTTAACTATGTTATAGACAATCATATATCGTATGTATGTATGTCATAATGATATAGTTACACAATACCTTTTGTTCGTAAAAACATGTAAAAACATCACAACATCATGCAATAAACCTGTAAAAACCATAGATGGGAAAGCTGCAGAGCTTGCCTAACCCATGCAATGAACGGCGCGGTTTCTAAATTAAACAAAGCTCGCCACAGCCCCCATATCATTTAATTTCCCTTCCATGTTTAATTCACCAAGGCTCCATCCTCCCAATCTCCAGCGTCCTTTATCAACTCAAAGCCATCGAATGGTCCCAAAACATTGGGGAACACCATGGAACACCACAATCCCCGGAGGTTTTGAATTTTGTTTCACTACCATGTAAACCATCATTTTCCCATCATTTTCCCATGAAAACGACCACATTTTCTCCTGCTTTCAGACACCCCGGGTGCCCCTGCTCCATACTGCAAGGGGTCCGGGGGGAATGGCAAGCCCTGACTGATCGCCAAGGCGGCAAAGGCCTGACGGCGAAGCTGAGCTCAAAAAAAAATGGCTTTCTGAGGAGAAAAAAAATAATTTTTATGGGATCTGAATGGGATTTTTATGGGATCTGAAATGGGATTTGAATGGGATCTGAATGGGATTTTTATGGGATTTGAATGGGATCTGAGCCACTGGATGCTTGATTTAAAATCCAATTAGTTGGAGGAATGGTAAACCATACAGAAACCCCATCATAGACCATAAATGACCATAATACAATAGGGAAAACAACAATACAGTATTGAATGCTATCTGGCTCAAGTCTCACAAAGTTTCAGATTGGAAAGGATTAAATGAGATCATCTACTGATAAGCCATAGTAGAAACTACCACTAAAAATGAACTATCTACCCTCTGGTAAACTAACATAACTCTGGAAAATCACCATTTTTGATGGGTAAATCCACTATAAATGGCCATTTCAATAGCTATGTAACAAATTACCAGAGGGTAAAATGACCATTCTTTCTGGTAGCTTCATCAACGCCTCTGGGACCAATTTCAGCGATTTTCTCACCGGACCTCACCCGAGACAATGAGCACAGGTGGGATGCCCTCCTTTCCGCCACGACGGCCTTGGGAATCCAGTTCTGAACTTGGATGTCCGGTTCCGACTGAAGCTGGCATAGTTTTACTTGAAGATTGTTTTAGGGCTTATTTAAGCTTGAAACAACAAAAACAAAAAGAACACATGTTAGATTGTTTCATCATTTGGTTTTGCTTCCAAACTTCCAGGCATTTTGAAGTTCCTGCAACATCAACATGTTTGAACATCCAAGATGTGCCGTCTGAAACTTGCCGCAGGATGCCAGCAGAACCTGAGGGACCGACTTGCGGCTGCAGCAGCAGCCTGGTCAAGTCACTGGGTGCCATCCGTTGATGCGAACTGGAAGCCATCCGTTGATGAATTATAGATGATTTACCTGGTAATGACTAACATAGCTATTGAAAATCACCATTTATAGTGGATTTTCCCATTGAAAATGGTGATTTTCAATAGCTATGTTAAATTACCAGATGATTTACCTATTGAAATATGGTGAGTTTACAGATATATACAGATATAATGTGGTAAACTTTGATGATTAATTTCATAAACCATGAAACTGACTAGCCATCTCTAGGGACAATCTAAAACATCATTTTACTGGTATACGCAAGTTCATAAAGCCCAATTTGGAATATTGGGAATGGATGGGGATGCTATTATTATTGTTTATTATTATTGGGTTTACCACCAAAAATGACCAGCAAAATGACTGTCAGTTTTCCCTGCCAGTGCCATCGAAACCTGCACCTCTCAAGTACCAAAACCATCCAAAACCCTGGTGTTTTAACCGCGATCCATGACGATGGTCCAAGTTTTCTTCAGCTATCCCCAAAAAAGAAAACTATGTCATGATTCTTTGCTGAATCCCCATGATTTTACTTCAACATACTTCAACATACTTCAACAATGTTAAACCCTGTTAAACAACCTACCCTCTGGTATATTAACATAGAGCCTGGCAAGTGTCGGGGTTGGAAGACTAGTATCCACTATAAATTGGTAATTTTCAGGATCTATGTTAATTTACCAGAGGGTATATGATGTACCCTCTGGTAAACTAACAGTTCGCTATTGAAAATGACCATAGAAATAATATTTATAGTGGATTTACCCAGCTAGAAAATGGTGGATTTTCCAGTTCGCTATGTTATTTTACCAGAGGGTACATCATATACCCTCTGGTAAATTAACAGTTCGACCCTGAAAATTACCAATTCATAGTGGTTTCACTAGTCTTCCAACCCCGACAACTGCCAGACTCTAGGATATGTTTAATGTTCTGTCGTTCCAACGGCACTGAGCAGGTCTAGGTCATCGCGCCGCCACGGCCGGCGTGCTGGCGGGTTGGAGGCCCATCTGATCCTCCACCGTGGCTTTCAGCACCACCTGGCGACCAAGGTGGGCCCAAAATGTCACTGAATTCTGTGAATTATTGAAATATCATGAAACATAATGACATATTTGGAAAAACATACTTATCAAAGTATACAAGTATTATGAATATGATAAACATACAGTGAGATATGTATTTTTTTCAACCAAAGATCACCAAGGCAGCACCGGACGGGGGAGAACCAACAGATCGGGATTCGGGATCTCCTGAGTAGGAATGCTTCTAAGAAAATGCTACAAGGAAGTACAAAAATGTGCTGTGTATGGGTTCATCTGAAAGTTGTAGCGGAAAAGCCCCAGATCCACCTGTGAAAATCATGATATATTCCCTTTTAAATTGGCCACAACTTGAAGGTAAATCCGCCATTTTTAAGACACACCCATATCAAAGCATCCGAATTGGAAATACTGTAGTTGGTTTGTTGAATCTCATGATATTCCGATTGTATAATAAGTGTATTCCTATTTTCGCTGGTTAGACCCCTGATTTTTTGAGACACACCGATATCATCATCATCATCATCATCATCAAGGTCCAAGGCCGTTCCAAGGCCAATTAGTCTCCAGAATGAACTGGAGGCATCGTGACGGTTTTTGTGGAAACCTATGCATACTTGATTATTTATATATATATATAATCACATATATAATCGTGTATATATATATATGTATACAATTGTATACACATAGCTATAATATACATAATATATACATATAAACAAGCAAAAACATGGAGAGATGTAGGCACCTGGTAGCCTCCCTGCGGCATCAAAGCCCGTAGCAGGCGCCGGCCGTCCACCATGCTGCGTTCCTCGGAGTTCATGGCCAATCTTGGAATATGAACCGCGGAAAAAATGGATTTCGAGTTTGGTTTGATTAATATATGTATATATATAGAATTAAATAAACATATAAAAACATATATAAACATATATATATATATATAAACATATATAAACATATATAAACATATATATATATAAACATATATATAATATTATGTCCTTAATTCAAAAAGCTTGGGTATACACTACATAAATGTACATAATACACTACTGGTTAACTTATCCAGTCGCATGAACCCCCGGACGTCAAGGCCCGGCTGAGAGCCCCACATGGCCAAAATGGGCGCTGTCCTCGGCCCTTGGTCCCGCAAAACTTCAAGCAACCAACGGGGATAACCCTGGTATGAAAAAGTGGAGTTTCTCATGGGGTGTACCCTCTGGTAATTTAACATAGCTATGGAAAATCACCATCTATAGTAGGTAAATCACCTATAAATGGGCCATTTTCAATGGCTATGTTAAATTACCAGAGGGTAACCGTCCCAGATTTTTGAGAACCAAACAGGGGGGTGTTCCATCCGAAGATCGAACGGAAAACCCTGTTGATCATTTTTCTCACACCAGATGGTTGCGTATGGATACATTCGCGCTACAATGAGGGGAATATCACCTCCTGTTTATCCCCAGTATTAGTTGTTGAATCCCCATAGTTTGTCTTTGAGATTCCAAAACCAGAAGCAGTTCTCTTGGCTCTGTTCCCTTCATGCTAATTTGATCGTGAGTGAAGCTTCCAAGTGCTTCCAGATCTAAGAATTGCCTCAGACCCCCCAGTTTCACCGAAGTTCATCACCATCCAATGTAAAATGATCATTCCCAATTATATTATATATATATATTCATTTATATATATGCGTATGTATGTATGTATGTATGTATGTATAAATGTATAAATGTATAAATGTACAAATGTATAAATGTATAAATGTATAAATGTATAAATGTATGTATAAATGTATGTATAAATGAATAAATGTATAAATGTATGTATAAATGTATGTATAAATGTATGTATAAATGTATGTATAAATGTATGTATAAATGTATGTATAAATGTATGTATAAATGTATGTATAAATGTATGTATAAATGTATGTATAAATGTATGTATAAATGTATGTATAAATGTATGTATGTATGTATGTAGGTAGGTAGGTAGGTAGGAATGTAGGTACGTAGGTACGTAGGTACGTAGGTACGTAGGCAGGTAGGTGTGTAGGTGTGTATGTGTGTATGTGTGTCTGTGTGTATGTGTGTGTCTGTATGTATGTGTGTATGTGTGTATGTGTGTGTATATGTATGAATGTATGAATGTATGAATGTATGTATGTATGTATGTCTGTATGCATGCATGCATGTCTGCATGTCTGCATGTCTGCATGTCTGCATGTCTGCATGCATGTCTGCATGTCTGCATGTCTGCATGCATGTCTGCATGTCTGCATGTCTGAATGTCTGCATGTCTGCATGTCTGCATGTCTGCATGTCTGCATGTCTGCATGTCTGGCTGTCTGTCTGTCTGTATGTATGCATGCATGCATGCATGTATGTATGATGTATATTGTGAACAGAATGATCCCTGTTCCGGATGTGGTTCAACTCGTTTCAGAATACCCTGCGTTTGTGTTTACCAACGTTTCAACGGCATGCAGCGGAAGCGCAATTGATTTTCCTTGGTATGGGCGCTTGAGCCAAACATTGCGTTTGGCGGTCAATCCCTTGAAATACAATGGGAAGTATGTATACTGTATTCCCATCTAGTCCCCATTTGCACCCCCCATGTTCGGCATTATGTGGATTTGCCGAACACGAAGGATGGGAACTTATTAATTTTCGCTAATGTACAAGATGCTCGAATTGGCTACATGAGTGGTTCGTCCTCACCGGGCGCTCGCTGAGCGTTACCGGATCGGAATCCCCGCAACATTTCTGGCTTCGCAGCTAGCTATCGGCATTTGTACAAAAGAAAATGCTGGAAACTTCGAATTGGAATAGGCTACATCGAATTGAGCTTGGTGAAAAGAAAAGAAACTAAGCTAATCCTGTACAAGGCCTCGCTCAGAATCCTCTCACAAGTCAATCTTTGTGATGCTCATCAATGAAGATGGAGTACACCACATAGTGCCCAGACGTCACCAGTACCGGGCGCTCGCTGAGCGTTACCGGTTTGGATCAGTCAGTGCGTTTCTTCTTGTATTGAGGTGCTGGTTGTGGTTTGTCTGTGGGAGAAGGCCGAGATGATTTTGCCGATGTTGGCATTTGCTTTGCTGCAGGTTTGGCTTTTGCGGGGCCGGCTGCAGCAGACGATGATGAGCTTGAGTAGCTTGGAGCACTTGTTGGCGCAACCTTTGGCGGAGGTGATCTAGGGCCTTGAGCCTTTGGACCGCCTCTTGATTTGGCCTCTGCTTCAGACGCACGCGCCTCAGCTCTGGCGACGTCATCAACAGCTCTCTTTGCGCCCTCGGTGCTTCCAATTGCCTTGTAGACATTTTGCACGACTTTTGGATCGACGTTTGGTGCAATGTGGTCCATCCATCGTACATGCCCTCGTGCAGCTTCTTGTTCGGCGCGCTTGATTGCATGCGCGATCCTTCCGATGAACGCTTGTGGAAGATTCACATTGCATTGGGCCGCAGTTACCAGCAACTCCAATTGGCGTTCTTGTTCCCGGTAGGACAGGTAGACCGCAAATGCAGGAATTTCAAGGCAATCCTCGAACCCATGGTCACCAGTTCGAAAGTAGGTGTATTGCGTTGAGTTCGGGAAGGCACTCTTCAATAGTCTGCATAGGAAGCTGCTCATTTTGGCTCTCATCTCACTCTTTTCTTCGGTGGTGCCCTTCATTTTGTTCATTGGAATAAGGAATTGGAGATCCTCAGGTTTGAACCCAGCGAGCACCAGTCGCTCCATGAGCTTTTCATAAATCTCCAATGTTTTGACCACAGTCATTAACATATTCCTTGGGCGCCCCCCATACATCATCTCTCCTTGCATCCACTCTTCTTGTTTGGCCTTGGCACGGAACATCACGTCGAGTTCCTCCTCGGTGGGGCGTCGAAGCACACCGTCATCATCTTCGCCAGTATATGGGCATATGCCATCGAGGTCCAATCTTCCTACGCGGCCGGTTGTCATTTCGGCACGGTAGTCTTCAGGTGTCATTAGGACCCTTTGTCTGTAGTAGTGCCTGTACATGCCCATGATCTTTGCCAAGACAGTTGTCAAAGAGCTGTGCCGCGCCCTCGGATGAGTCAGTGTTGATCATCCCCATAGCGGGCAACCGGATGCTACCAACGTCGAGGTTCAATGCCCACTTGGGCATCTTGGCCACCCCTGGGGCAGCCTCGGCCTCTCCAGCTTCTTCCTCCTCTTCATCATCGGCGACGATTTCTTCGTCATCTTCTGCTTCGTCCATCTCTTCGTCGCCTTCCTCATCATAGTCGACCTCGCTCGGGTCAAATCCATAATCGTTGTCTTGAGAAGCACCTTCTTGTGCCTCGTGGACAACATCCTTGAAGATGGTTTCTTTGTTTCGGCGGATTTCTTCATCAAGCTGCTGCTTCGTGGTTACCTCCTCGTCCTCTTCCTCGATGATTCTGTATGGCTTCAAGCCATGACTCTCGAGGGCTGTCCAGCATGCTAAACAGATGGCAAAGACAGTTGGCGTCTCCTTGAGACAGTGAGGACAATACCGGCACCCTGATTCTGTGACCGGTTTCTTTTCGAGTATGTAATCCACGAGCCTGATGCGCCCTTCGTATTGTTCTTTTCCACCTTCAGGGATCAAGTGGTTTCGAACTTGTCGACGAGGCTCATGGCATCCATGGTGAGCTCGTCGAAGGGCTGCTCTTCCACGCTCAAGCATTGCTTGGCCAATCGCAGCAGGGACTCCTTGGTCGCAACGATAGAAGACTGTATTCGTCCACTGCGGACGACCTGTTCGTCTCCTGTCTTCACAATCAATCGATCCCATGCTGTCCTGGAATTCTGAATCCACCCGCCTTTGATCTTGGAGAATGGGATGATCTGGTCTGTCACCACCTGTCCTGAATCAGGTAAACGTCCGTTGAACTCGTTCATCAGGACCTCCGTGGGAATGTAGAGGCAAGTGTATCCTCCCTTTCGCGTATCAACGCTTTTCGTGACTTTCCATGATCTCGGATCCCACGGTGCATACGGGTTGAAAAATGTGAAGATCCTCCAGCTGGTGTTCAATCCTCCTGGGATTAAGCCTTCCTTCCAGATTCCTCGAAGGTTTCGGCTGGAGGTGATGTGGAAGCAGACCGGCATCGCCACTACTGTGCTTGGTGCCAATGGGTGTGAAAGCAGTGTGGACTTCAGCTCGACGTCATTGTTTCCACGAACGTCGCCATGCCCAGTAGGGGCTCTCACCGCGACAGGATACAGAATCAGTCCTTCCGCAGGGATGTCAGTGGCGGTCGATACACCGTTACACCGACAGGTTGGACTGTTCCGATCAATGTCGGGAAAGATACCAAATGCGAGCACCTGTTCACGGACACGTCGGCCGTACCTGGCACAGTAGAACATGATCTTGAAGAGCGTCTGCAACCTGAACGTTGCTTCTTGCTCGTCCCAATTGTCCTGAACTCTTTCTTTCCCACGGGGAATCAGGTATGCATGAGGCCACCTCAATCTTTCGTGCCTCCAAATGGCTTCATTCTGAAGCACATCATTGATCGGGACCCATCCGGCATCATCACATGGCAAACTTTGAGGTTCGGAAGCTTTTCCGATGTGATGCCGAAGGATGCGATTCAGGTCCGAGCTCACTTGATCCTCGTAGTCTGAGAGCTTGTTGCGCTGCCCGAATCGGTAATCGACTCCATATTCAACACCGCTGTAAAATTTGTAGTTGAAAAAATGACAGCCTGTGTTGGGAACGATCTTCAAGAAGCCGTCCATCGGTGCCTCGACTCTCTTGTAGAGTGGTTTGCGGGTGTTCTTGTCGGTGTAGGCTGCAAGGAATTCTGGAACTTTCCAGATGTCACCACCTCCACGCATGACGGCGTCTCGAATCACCTCGTTGAGGTCATTGCTCGTCATTGGTCCTTCAGAGACGATGTCACGGCCATCGATGCAGAATCTCCCTTGTTCATCCAGATCTCCGACTTCAGACATCGGACGGCTGTCATCATACCAGTGGTATTCTCCTGTTCGGGCCGTGTCTGGTTCTGCTGGCCCTTTGGACTCATCAGCCTTGTCCGGTTCTTCTTTCATCTTCTCACCTTCTTGTTCCATGTCGGCGTCGGAGCCTGAACTTTCCCCTTCAAGTGCTGCTCTGACTGCATCAAGGGCCTTCTTGATATCAGCCCTTTTGGGATCTTCGCATTCATCATGTGTATGCTTCGTGCTTCCGCAATAGATGCATACGTTGACGTCTTCTGACGCAGTGAAGAAGTCCCCAAGAGCATCGAGAAGGTATTGTTTTCCGGATCTCTCCGAAGCACGGGCGGCTTCTGCGTCGGCATCAGTAGGCTCCTCAGCTTCTGGTTCGTCAGGCGGGGCTGATAGCCCTTGACCTAACTCATCATTGGCTTCGTTACCTGCATCAACCTCGTCGCCCATGTCGACGTCATCTGTGATGTTGTACTTCTTGCGGAACTTTTCAATCACCTGTTGTTTCTCCCATGCTGTCATGCAGTCGAAGTTGGTGAGGCTTTCATACTCGGGGATAGTATTGATGATCGTCATTACTTCCCCTGCCTCTGATGTCTGGAGAGTGCAATCGAAGGATCCGCGTCTCTTGTCGTTCGTGGTGAAGGTGGTCCTTGCCATGGATCCAAATGCAGTCAATGCCTTTTCCAAACCGTTGAGATATTCGGTCGGGTCAATGTGCTCATCGAACACGTCAATGACGCCCTTGGCCATGCTGGCGATGTCAAGAACTCCAAGCCAGAATTCTATGATGTCGCCCACTTTCTCAGCGGTTGCTCTGGTAAAGGCAAAGATCTCATTTCTTTCCTTCAGCCCTGGGACTGCAACCTGTTCAAAGAAATCTTTGTATGCGACGTTGCCGCAATCTTTGGTGACCCTGAAGGCTAAAATCCACTTTCCAGGACCTGCATCATAGATCCTTTCTCGGTAGATGCTGAATTGCTTGCCGCGGCCATTCTTGAAGATTTCTTTGGCCTGATTGTAGGGAATGCGAACACCCCCCATGTGGGACAGTGATTTCATCAGCTCTTCACCGTATTTCAGGCACTTGTTGCTGATCACGGATGCTGCCGCAAATACCAGCCACTTTTGAAAGTCCTTGCTGATGTCGAGTTTGTCCAAGCCGCAATTTCTAAATGCGACTTTCAGGCGTGCCGCAAGCAATAGCACTGACTTTCGTGCGCCCAGCGTAGGAGCCGATTTTCGGTAGTGGTCCTGGGTGTTCGCTGAGCAATTGATGCACGAGGCAGGCTTGTGCTGAGCAATTTCAATTTCATCCATGGTCGTGGCAGCTCTGCAACGATCACAAAGGAAATCGACACTGTCAGGAAACACTGGGAACCAGTAACAGTTGAATGATTCCTCAGGTTCAAGCTCATGAGATCTTGCCACTGGCTCGACCCACTGAGCTTTGTGCCGTTTGTCCTTGTTGAATCTTGTCGTTGTTGAGCCTGCAGTGGAGGTGCCCTTCTGGTAGATCGGCACATCACCTTTGGCATAGTCTTCCGGGGTCATGTCACCGCTTGCAATCCTGAACACCTGAGTGGCGCCGGTGACATCAGCGAGCATCTCCGCATTCACGCCAGAATGTTTGGGTCGATATGCGCCCTCGTTGAGGGTTGACACATGATCCCGATTCGAGGCGCACATAAGGAAAACGCGCTGTCTGAAAAGGTTCTTCTCAACCATATTGCATATTTACCAAGAGTACCTTTTCGGGTCGCCCTCAGTTCTTTGAATTGACTGCCAAATTGTGAGTGCATCGATCTCCACATTCTCTGATCGGTAGTTACCATCACTCCCTCCCTCTTCAGACTTTCAGTCAACTCAACAGCCAGCCTGGATGTGATAGAGTCCACGCCGTTGAACAGGGAGTCGGTGTTGATGGCGACGATCACGGGTCTTGATGAAGCTTGGTCAAGTTCGGTCAGGCATTGGATGAACTCCTTTTGAAATGTTGGCGACACCATGACGTTGTGTGGCGGCTTGGCATCATGCAGGAATTGAAGCGACAACCAAACATGGACAGTGGCTTGCCCAAGATCGCTCAGACCATGGCTCAAATGTTCAATGACGTTGCTGACAGTTTCACGAAGCTTGTCGATGGGCTGTGCGGCTTCAGATTCATGGATTTTGAACAACTCGATGTTCCATCCCATGTCGTGCAGTCCCATGCCCAAGTCATGCCTGCCAGTCGATGTACTGATATGATGAGCCAGGTCGGTGATCAAAAAGGTCGATCCCTGCCTGAACTTGCCCGATAACACATCGGAGTTCTTCTGTGTTCTGGGGTTCTCGACGATCTCGCAAGCCAATGGATTGTAGATCTTCTTGACAGTTTCCCCCAAGCCTGACAAATGTGCTACTTCCGTGTCATTCTTGCCGAGCATCATAAGCAATCCAGCGGTCGACAAGTAGCACCCCGTACGGGTTAACCCATACGTTCTCACTAAATGACTGTAGCACCTCAACCAATCTTTCTCAGAGATTTTGGCGGAGTCTGCATCTGTTACAACATTATTGTTGCACACACCGAATACCATGCAACCGTATGCTGTAATCCTACGCAAATATTGTGCCCAACCAGAAATGTGACTCCCAGCAGCTGCAGGTCCTTGGACGATCGAAAGCAGAAATGCATCGTTGTCATTCATCCATGCCGATGAGGAAAACATAGTTTCTCTGTGATCGGGGCATGATGATGAGAACAACTTGTATCCGATAGGCGGCTCTGGGATCACCCAGTCAGGAGGATGATCAGGTTGTTTTGGTCGCGCCTTCGGAGGTGGCTTCGCAGAGCTCCCCGTTGCTCCAGTTGATGAGGAAGCGCCGCCCCCGGTGGGGGTTGGGCGTGCCTTCGGCTCAGGTGGAGGTGGAGAAGGTGCTGGCCCAGCTTGCGCTTTCCTCCTCTCGTCATCGGCAGCAGACTGTTGCTGGTTCATCATTACTATCGGGTGTGGGTCCCAGGTCGGAGGGACTGCCTGCGCCGGAGGATACCGGCCATCCTTAGGCAGGAGCGGGACGCTCCAATTGTCAATGTGTTGGGTCTCAGTGACACCCTGGGCGACCTGGCTCGACGATGTGGTTGTGAGAAAGTCACGGATGCAAGAAAAGGTTCGGTTCCTCTTCTCAATGGCGTCGAATGAGCCCTGGTCGGCGCTTGCGACGTTGTAGCCGCCAATCTCCCAGATGTCATCTCGAAGATCGAAAGACCCTTTCACACTCTTCAGCTTGTTCTGGATGGTCTTCCTGACGCCCTGCAGGTCTGGGTATGTTTCCATTTTGGTGGCCCATTCGTGCAGCATGTTCGATGCCATGAGCATCGTCTGCAAATGAATGACGGCAGCCGTCCTCTCAAGCGACAGGTCATACCTCATTGACATCCAGTCCTCCAAGACGTCCTGCAGGATGATGCATTGACCAGGTGTGCCGGCCTGGTGCATCTTGGCGTTGTGACGCCGAAGTGCGTATCCAAGGTTGGCGCCTTCGCCTAACAAAATCTCCCAGAGCGTCTTCGCTCTATTCTCGATCTCAGGCAGGCTGGTATGGTCACGCTCCATGATGTGGAATGCCCACTTTTCCCAATACACTCTGGTCATGGTGTACCAGGCTGCTCGCAACCTGATATTGTGACAAAGGCTATTTCCGGGAGGATGTGACTGGTTCAATGATCCCATATTCACGATACTCGTGCTGGAAATCTTCTCTCTAAGCTCACGCACTGTCACTGTTTTGTTGATCATGTTGTTGGTGCCGGAGTACTGACTTTTCAAAGTTTCCCAGAACTCTCCGACTCTAATGGCGCACTCCTTGGTGCACAACAATCTCAGGAAGCTAAAATCATCACCTCGAGCTCCCCGTTCAACTAGCTTCGACAGTGTTGAGGCCTTGTCCACAAAATCTGAGACGGTAGAATCCAGTTCTTCCGCATCTGTCACTTGCATCATCAATTTCAGAAGAAGATGGATGGCATGGGACACATGCGTTCTGAGAATCCTACCAGCGACGAAGCCTAATGCAATCACCACTGATGGAGGAATCTGTACGACTGTTATCCAGTTTTCCAGGTCTCGATCAGGGTAAAATCTGCTGTCAGCTTCCTCATATGTCGAAAAGGCTTTTGGCAGTTGACCAGCCTGACCCTTGGTCTCTATCAGTTGCAGCGTCTTCTTCAAAGCTGCGTACCCTTTGGCCGCGGAGACAGTGACGAGCTTCCTCTCTGCCATCGCGTCGATGATACCAGCCAGAGGGGGATCCAGATCAGCTGTAGACCGTCCGCGCTGCGGATTGAGCCTTAGCTTCACCTTCACACCACCTCGGCGGCAGATCCAATCAAATAGAAGTTGGTCAAGTTGCTGGTTTGTTCTGTCTTCATCCTCACCATTGATAACAGATATGCATGTGCATGCTTTGTTCCTTGGTTTGTGAATGTCCACTTTGTTGTTGACTTTCTTTGGTTGCTTTGTCCCTTCAGCAATGTTCCACAACATTTGATTCTTCACTCCTCGAATGATACATCTTACAATCTTGTCCGTGTATAGTTGTGTTGCACGAGTTTCTCTACCTGCACATGGACCATGTGGATGTGAGCCATCACATTTCTCATGCAAGTCAAAGAATGAAACCCCCCACGATACGATCCTCCATGGTTTCTTGATGGCCATGCCTGCATCTTTGAATTGCGACTTCAAGCCATACATGCATCCATCAAATTCATGAATAGTAGAGTCTGTACCACGGATCATGAACTTCATTCTTTCATCGTTCCAATAATCGCATCCACGTGGTAGCTCTAATAGTGCCATTGCAAACCTCTCATGTACATGCTGCAAACACAATGCAAATTCTTCCCAAAGCTCCCAATACAACAGTGCTTTCATGCGGATGTTGTGAGCTGTGACATCGCTGACATTCTTGTTTAACCGATTCCATGGAGATCCTCCTGTGCAAGGCCCAGCGAAGAACACGCAGTCACTCGCACTTCGAATGCACCTCCGCCATTTAGCCCTACCAAAGTTCGACAACAAGTTATCGTCTTCGGTAATGGTGACGATGTGCATCAGTTTGAACCGTTCTTTGCGATGTATTTTGGTCATGATGCTTTGCGTCTCTGCGCACATGAGGAGTAAACATGGGATTTCATCTCTCATCTCATGCAGTTCCAAACGTATCACAGTGTTGTTAAGGAGTCCACCGACGAAATCATATGACGATCTTTGGAAGTGATACTTCAATGTTGTTCCGTTCTTTCGATGTAGTACCATTTGGATATCCCAATCCTGGTCCTTTCTGGTCTCATGCTTCAATTTGTATTGATGGGCAATAAACATGTCATCCAATGGAATGATTTTCATGTTGCCATCAAAGGTGCAGGTGACTACGGAGTTCTGGCACGATGCCCTGTCCTCCACGTCAGATCCACTGTCCAATATATTGTTGATATCGGCGTTGGAAATGATCTTGAATGTAGTAGTCCCTGTCCAAAATTCATTTCTTCTATTTGTTCGTTCGATGTTATTCCCTGCCAACCTCCATGAGTCATTGATTGTTCTTCCGCTTGATTGGAATACTTGGTATGTCTCTCGATCATCCCGGAATCGTTTCAATCTACATGGTAGGAAATCAGCCTCCTTGGGAACAAACATTCTTCTTCTTGGGGTTTTGTGCACTCTCACCAGTGTAACTTCATCCTTCCATACCCATTCATCCTTACAATCCTCATTCTTGGGGTTCTTTCTTGCTCTTCTTGATGGTGTGGGATTGAGGAATATGTCTCTTGACACTCTCGTGTGGGCTACATCACCACCAGCAAAAACAATGCGACGTCGTTTCGGATCCTTGTTTTCTGTAGGATACGGGTCATCATTGATTTCAGGAGCCCCCGTTGGGGGTTGTCCCATTGGAAGGCTACCCCAACCTGAACTCCCCCCATGAACAACTCGAAGAAGCGTGTTGATCACCCGAGCTGTGCCATGAGGCGCTGCATGAATGGTTGTAGGTTGGTCTCCAATGGATTGGTGGCAAAACAACTGATCAGCTCCAATAGTCAGTTTAGGGTATTTCTGGACGTCGATCTGACGAGATGGCACCGATACGGCAGGCCCTGGTCGTGCTTGTGACGCCGGGGGTCGCGATGAGACTTGCCCGGAACGCCATGCAGCAGCAGCAGTTGGTTCGCCATCAGTGGATTGATGATACTGGAAACAAGCACGTTCTACCCATTGATCAAAACGGTCTTGTTGTTGAACAGGGTGAGCTCGATCCTCTACTTTAATCCACTTGCCATGGGTCAAGATCCAAGTGCTGCGTAAACAATCTTTGGGTAATGACAAACCGCTTGGACGTTTCCGGAAATAGGTCGGCGTCTTAACGACCAAAATAGGATCCATACCGGGTAATTGTTGTACCTGTTCCTTGCCAGAAAGACCCTTCTGATACACTTCAGGTGGTAGAATAGGAATTTCAGTGTAAGGAAAATTTGGTACATCATTGGTTTTGGTTTGAAAAACTTGGCGAACCGTGGTGTCGACATTGGTAGTCGGTGAAACCATGTCTAGCAGTTCCTTCGAAACGATGTCACCAGGGTCCAATAAATTAATAAGCATGCAAGCTCTTTTCCATGACAGGGGGTTCTTGAATCCTTTGGTGTGAATGTCGGCGGCCATTTTGGAAGTAACCTCGTACATCAATACGTAGTTCTCCCTTGTGAAATGTTCATGGAGGGATGTGATGGCTATGCCATGAGTCCTCTCAAGATGCCGCATAGTGGGGTTACGACCCGACCTGACAACACCGATCATGCCCTGATTGTCATCATGAAACAATAGTTTGGGCGATCTCCCTGTCAATGTTTCCCAAATACTTAATGCAGGTAAACCCATCGTTCGAAGTGTGACGTCTGCTGCCACGATTTCAGCCTCAGGTGTGGAATGACTTACGCATCCCTGCCGTTTGCTGCCTCCAGACAACGGGAAGCGAGTGTGTTTTCCCTGTATGTGCATATGAGACCCTGATGTAGATCTCAATGTTTGTGCACAACCTGCAAAGTCCGCATCTGCGAATAGAGATAGTGACAAATCGTCAAATTTGATGCCAACCCATCCAGTCATACGTTTAGACAAACTTGAGTTGACATAGCACATTAGATGATACAGTTTAGCATCATCGTCGACTGTCCATTTGGTCACATTCCTGGCCAAAGAATTAATAGACCGTAACAAGTCGAACCGTGCGATCCTGGCAGCGTAAAGCAACTTCATGAGCACGCTGGCAGCATGTGGCGCCAAGGCGCCTCGTGCAGACTCCCCAGGGGAGACGTCTTCCCCTATGGTCCCGGGTTTGTAGAACTCCGGAGCGTCTGGATCAAATTCGTGCGAACACCAAGGACAGGATACCTTCTTCTTGGGATCCCCTGGACATGGTGCCCTTGACTTGTGTTTCTTGGTTTCTTCAGGTAAACTTGGTGTTGATACATGTTTCAACTTTGTATCTTTCCCAACAATGTCAAGATACCTTTCAACTGACAGTTTCAACAAACCCTCCATGTCGTAGGTCATAGTTGATACCGGGGTACCATCATGAAGTTTGGAAGATCCCTTGCTCAAAATGCATCCCAAATAGAGTCGCAAATCAGTCTCAGGCTCAATGTTCAGCTTAGAACGAAGCATCTCCCATCCTTTAGTCAGGTTCTCTTCCGGACCAGCCAGTTTCAGGTCATCAACATAAATAACCAGTAATAATTGAAGCTTCTTGTGAAAGTACATTGACGGCCATTCTTCACCAACGGGTACAAAATCTAACTCCCGTACTTTCCGATCACAATGCTGTTCCCACATTGTACCTGAATCAGGATGACCATAGAGTGCTTTAACTAGTCTCACTACTGGTCTACGGAACTTCCGGAAGTCAATGTCATCTGGCCATGCATCCTCGGGTAGTTCTACCCAACATGGTGGTCCTGTGAGGACTGCTTGAATGTAAGCTTGGATGGCATCTGCTAGTTTTACACCATGGCCCGGCAAACAACCATAAAAATCTGCCCATCTCGACGCCTCAAAGGTTGCAGGTGAGTTGCCCAGGTCTTGGAAGAAGGCAGCTTCCCAGAACTGATTCTTTACCTGATTGCCCAGCAGTACTCCTCGTCCTTTAAACTTTCTGCTGGGGTTACCTTTAGGCAACTGATAGTTCTTCTCAACGCAGATCCCATGGATCCTGGCCATGTGTACCTCAGTGCCATTCCTCTTTGCTTCTCGAACAACATCATCGTACTCCCTGACCACGCTGAAGTCATACACTCCAGCAGCATGTTGACCTAACCATTCCTTTCTCATGGCCTTTCTAGCTTCTTCATTTTCCATCATCTCTTTTCTGGCAACCGGTCTTGCCACTGCCGTGTTGAACATTTTGTTGATGTTAATTCCACCATCATCTGTTGTGATCTTGTCCCGGTGATGATCATATTGATGGATACACGGCATACAAGGGAATGAATGGAAATTCGTGTTTTGATTTGAAGGCTCAAGGACATTGGGTCCGGTATCATGCAATGTAGCTGTCGCTACTACCTTCCCCTGGCTAAAGTCATACATGTGCTTGTTGTGCCAAGTAGCCTTTGGGCCACGTCCACTTTCGACCTCAGACCATTCGTCCCAGTCGATGAGGAAGTCGTCATCAGCGGGGACATCAGTATCGGATGATGAAGAAAGTGTTTCATGACTAGTGTTGGTCCCGCTCCCGATGGGAGTTGAGGACGTTTTACCAAACTGGAACACTTTCCCCTTACGGACATGATCTTGTGGTTTGGCTACTCCCGTAATGTGGTCGTCTTCTCCATCTTTGGGTTTTGATTTAGATGATTTCTTGTCTTCTTTCTTCTTCTTCTTTTCTTCCCTTGCCTTGATCAACGCGTCGCTCTTCTTCTTCTCCACTTCAGCTTCCACTTTCTTCTCCTCAGCCTTGGCTATACTCTTCCGAACATCAGGTGATATCTTTCGCCATTCTTCAGGAGAATACTTGGATGGTCGTGTAGTGGATGAGATTCGACGACGACCGCGTTCATCAACTCGATAGGGATGGCCACGAGCATTCAATTTGACCCATTCACCATCATCGTTCAGGTAGATAATCCCATCACCGGCTTTCCCTTCGGAGTAGTGCTCAGGACCTCCTTCAGGAATATCAAGATCAGGGTGAGCAGGCTTGTCAATACCTGGTGGTCCCATCCTTGCTGGACTATCAAACCTGCCCAGCATTCTTTCAGCCTCAAGTTCGCCTTCAGACTTTTCAGGTAGGGCCTTCGATGAAGGTTGCCCACCATCATCTCCTCCGCCGTCATCACCATCATCATCATCATCGTCGTCAGGAGGAGGTGGTGGTAATATCTCAGAGTTCCCATCCAATCTGTCTTTGACCTTCAGACCTTCAATGGTAACATTGATCCTTTCATACTCAGCTTTGCACGGGAATTCCAAGGGTTCCTTCAATTCAACCTTTTCGGTGTAGTGTGGTGTGCGCAACTTTGCAATTGGTTTCTCAGCATCATATGCTAGGTTCTGTTTGGTCCAATCACATAGAGCCCACACACGGTACTTCCTTGACCAATGTAATCCCGGCCCCAATGAGTATCCAGCAAATACTCCAGGAATACCCATTGGATCAAACTTGTGTTGTTGTTCTCTGGCTCGAGCATCACTTGGTTTGAAGTACACTAGTGCACCAAAAGGAATCATCTTACCCTTGAATTCTTCCCCATGAAGCTTGCACCAAGAGCTGACCTCGTCATCATTGGGTTCGATGTTGAGCAGGTGACTGACACATCTGATGGCGTACATCCAGAAACATGGTGGAATGCCAGCCTCAAGTAGACATGTCGTGGTTGCTACTAACACGAACTGATTGGTCCTCTCTGCAAGGGAATTATGTTTGGTCTTTCCGGCCAATGATGTATCCATGGGAATCTTCAAAGCTTTCATGGCCTTGTCAAACTGAGGTGCATCGTCTGAGTACGCTTCACGGATCTTCCGTCGACCCATGAATTGCTTCACTGCCCTGATCACCGCATCGGTGTCCTTTCGAGCAGATGGGTAGGACTGCAGCATCCCTGTGTACCGATCACGGATGACGAAGATGGTCTTGTCATCACCATAATCTTGTTCGGCGATTCGACGATTGTCGACATAGTCAAACGTAATCAGGTCTCCGAACTTCGTGAGTTTGCGTTGAAATGCTCCTCTGAATGTCTTCCTATGCTTCATCTTTGCACGAACGCATGACTCACAGTAGGGATTCTTGTATCTATGGGTCAACAAGTGGAGCTTCGACCTAGCTTCATTCTTCAGCGTCCCTCTCTTGCTAAGCCTTACTCCTCCGTCTTCTTCGTCCACGTCGATGACATCATCATCATCTTCACGTGCTTCACCTTCAGGGATTTCTTCAATTTCTACGTCATGCTCACCTTCTTCGATATCTGGACCAATACTTGGTTCATACTCATCATCATCGAATTCTGCGTATTCATCACCACGGTCATCAGGTTCATCGTCATTGCTTGCTAGTTCTTCGATATAATCGGGATCACCACCAACGGCAACTTCGGGCAAAGTCCTGTTCTTCTTCTTTTTGGCTTTCCTGACTTTGGCCTTCTTTGATGACTTGCTTTCAGACCGCCGGACGATGTCGGTTAGGTCCTCCAGCTCGTCACCACTTTCACCGTCAATGACCATCATGTTTTCACCCTCAGATGTAGAACATTCATCACTAATGACGTTGATAATCTTGGCAATTTTGGACGATGTCCCTTTCTTCTTCTTTTGATCAATGTTGATGTAAGGGATGTAATCTCTGACAGTCATTTCGATGATGTCACCATTGGGGTCAATCATATATGGTGTCTTCCCTGATGGCCAGATGAATGAATACCCAAGGTCAACGCAACGTTTCCCCATCGACATCACTGATGGAGTGTCCTCCAAGATGTGTGCATGTGCAGGTTCGTCAAAGGCTTCGAACTTGATGTCAGAACGTTTGGTTGAACTTGTGACGCCATTGGCAGTGTGGAAGTTCACAACCGCGTCATCATAAGTTGGCAGATCCATTCTGTCAATCTTCTTGGCGGATATCAAGTCGTGTCCGCTCCCTGAGTCCATAATGAACCTCTTGTCTCGCTCCTCAACTGGGACCGTGATGCACATGACGTTGTCCCTTTTCCCGTAGCGCCCATCAACGTGTTGGACATAATTCTCAGTGAATACTTCACGTGTGACATCATCATAATCATCATGTTCCATTTTGATCATAATGTCCAAAGTCGGGCCAACGATGATAAGGACTTCGTCAATGTCACAATAGTCATACTTCTCATCAAGAATAATAGCCATTGCCTTCCCACGACTTTGAGCAAGTCTGCAAGAGTAGGCCCACTGTTCATCTTTTCTAATCTCATCAGTGGTTCTGCACAACTTGTTGTGCCCTTTAGAATGAGTTTGGGACTTTCGTGAGCACTTCACATAGTCCTTCTTCTCATAGACATAGACATCATCTTTCTGTGGATTGAACTTCACCTTCTTCTTCATTACATTTGAAGCAATTGTGAAAGGTGGCTCATCCACGTCGCTGTCGTCGTGGAGAAGTGCAGGGGCCGCTTTTGAGGACGATGGAGATTCTGTGTTTGGTGCTGTGTTGAACAAATGAGCGTCATGTCGTTTGTTACACTTGTCACCATACCGACATTTGCCTTTTGCCCAGTGCCAACATGGCTCGTCGATCTTCTTGGTCTTGTTAGCTGGGGATTGTCCTCTGGGCGTCTTGCCGCCCCCTTTACCATGCCCACCGCTCTTGCTGGCGTCAAACACCTTTTGATCATGGCTGTACTCACAGTCCTTTCCTTTCCTGCAAGACTTCTTGATGAAGTGGAAGTGACATGGTATCTTCTTCTTGTCGCGAGGACTGGCACTTCGGCTCTTTGACTTTCCCTTTCTTCCTTGCCCTTTTCCTTTGGCATGTTGCTTTGGTTGAGGTGATGGTAGTACAGGAGCAGCATCAGACTTTGCTTTGGGCTTCGGTGCAGGCTTCTCCTTTGCGTTGGCCTTTGCTTTCGCCTTGGCGTTCGCATCAGGAGGAGCTGGAGCAGTTGGAGTAGGCGCAGTCGGCCTACCACCGCCGGCAAAATCTCTAGCATACTTTTCCCTGGCCGCGACATGCTTGTCTTCTCTGATCCTGGCAATGTGGCGCTCAATCGCATTGATGAGATACTGGTAAGTTCTCCTAGGATCTCCCTCCAACCATGATTCATATTGCTTGATGTCATACATCATCAAATTGGAGTTTCTGATCTTCTTGTATAATGCATCACGCAACCAATCATCTTGGGGCACGTCCTCAGGCATCATGTTGGAGACAATCTCCATCCACTTTTCATAGAACGTTTCAATGTTGGCATCACCAAGGTATCGTGATTGAATGATATGCTCCATAGTGAAGGCAGTTTCACGTTGACCTGGTGTCCTGAAATGCTCCAGAATCATGGCAAGAATCTCTCGCCCCATGACAAAGGTTGATCTCCGATTGCTGGCTTGGGTTCTCAGTCGAAGCTTGATTGCAACATGTCGAGCTACATCACCAGCTCGCGAAATAACGTTTGACAGTGCAATAGAAAGCTTCGCATCAATCGACTGAAACCTTTGCCCTCCGCTATCATTCAGAGCATCGATGTCGGGGTTTTGCCTGAGCGCAGGTTGTAACCAAGCTTCCCATGCTGCTCGATCGCCGTCGTTGGCAGCGAGGCACACACTTTTAATCAGATCAGATTGCCAAACGCACAAATTCTGGTGCTTTGGCCACGGACTGACATAGACTTTGTCCGCTTCTCGTCTGGATATCCTTGGAGGTTCTTCAGCAGTGAAAGCAGTCGTAGACTCCAAATCAATTGCTGAGTCCCTCTGCGATCCACGAAGCGAAGGTAAACCAGGTGGATTAGGAGGCCCAGGGGGTCCGTTAGGATCAGGAGGCCCACCTGGGAAGTCAGGATCATCATTGCCGTCAGGTCTTCGGTAGTTGGGAATTCCTGCCCCTTCATCTACGCTGACCCCTTTTCCGTCCAGGATCTTCTTGTTGACCTCACGCAGGAGCTCGGTCACTCTCTGATTCTCCAGATGTGAGGGTTGCTGTTGTGCATGTCCTGTACCCGCGGCAGTGTTAGAATGAGCCGTTGCTGATTCGTTGTTGAGCTCGTCATCAAGCTGTCGAATCCAGGCACGTAGAATATTTGACTCATCATTTGCTGCCTCAACCTCACTCCCCAACTTGCCGATCATCATATAGGGTGACAGGGCACTGCTTGTGATACCTGCAGAGAAGGGAAGTGCGTTGAGATTCTCTTGGTTTTTGATGGCTATCTCTGCGTCTATGAGACCTTTCCTTAATCTGGATATCTCTGCATCTTTCATCACCAATTTCTCATCCCTATCTCTCAGCTCACCCAAATATTCACATGATCGTTCGTATTGTTGGGCTCCTGTGGCTAGCTTGTACTTACGTTCACTCTCAAGCTCTGCCCTAAGGATGGCGACCTCGGATCCGAAGGGGGTCGACGACCCTTGCCTCGAAACCTCGGCCAATTCATCCTTCAATCTGATGTTTGTGTACATACATTCATCCATTTCTTCAGAAAGATCTTGGGCCCTAACCTGTGCGACCTTAACCTCAGTTTCGAGATGTTGTATAGCATGTTGGTTAGAACCGTGGCCGATGGCCATTGGGCCCTCCTGAAGAGACCGTCTCAATTTGACGTTTCGGTCCTCAATCTCTGTCTTGAGCTCGTTCGTCAGCGCTCGCTCATTGTTGTATAGCATCTCATAGTGCTCCATCTTCTCGCGAGCATTTGAGCTGACGCTTGATTCAAACCTCAATTGAGCAATGGCCTCAGCCTCGGTGTTCCTGTAACTGGCAAACCGTTTGACTGTATCATGTTCTGTGTTTCGATGACGTAGATCACTCTCCAGTTTGGCATTATTGGCTTCATTGATTTTCTTGCGGTACTCTCTAGTGATCTGCTCCATGTTGTTTTCATACAACTCGGCTTGCTTACGGGAATGACTGATTGCTTCACTCAACATTTGGTTCTCATCAGTGAGCTCGTTGACAATGAAGGCTTGTCTTTGATTTGTCATCTCCAAATGAGTATGTGAGAAGTTTGCCAGTTCGGATTGACTACGATATTCCACTATGGAACTTTCAAGATTTCTCTGCATCTCGTTTCCTTCCTTGTACAATGTTTCGGCTACACTCCTAGCAAGGCTACTGTCATGTTGCATCTGTTGAAGACGTGTTTCAGTATGCCCAAGTAGTCCTTGAAGGTGGTGCACCTCGTCCTTGTACTCTTCCTGGATCTCAATACCACGTTGGTGGATTCGTCTGGCACCATGTTCGGCGAGTGCACCTCGACGTTCAAGTTCTTCAATACGAATGGTTGCACCTTCATCTTCCTTGGAGGCTAACATCAACTCAGCATGGTATTCAGATACTTCATTCGTAGAGTACATCAATCGTTTGTTGAGGGTGTTAATTTCATTGAATACCTGTTGATTGTGTCCACGAAGATATTCGGTGAACTTGGCCTCAATGTCCTTAATGACTTGATCCCTTGAAGCTGCGTACATCTCGGTTTGTGTCACTTTCTCTCTCAGAATTTGGCATTGCTCTCTAAGTTCTTCAATGATAGCTATTGGTTCACTGCTACCGTGTGCTTCTGTTGATCTTCTTTTGGCACTGACATCACTTGACTCCCTACCATGTTTGTCCTCGACTGTCCTCGGGGTCCTGTGTCCGGTAGGTGTCCTTCTCGGTGATCGGTGGCTTCGTCGTGCATTCCCACTTCGAGCCACATCACGTGCCGATCTTGGAGTACTGGTGGTTGATGCTCTTCGATGTCTAGAAGTCATCTTTTGCCATCCAGATTTTGTCGTCCTTGTCGACTTTTCCCCGCTGTCAGCTGTTCCTGGAGAAGATTGTGATATACCTTCTGCAGGGGCTGCGGCGTTGCCGTCAAAGGTGAACTGCGTCTCTCCGCTGTCGCCTTGCATCTTTGCGATGCTGGTGCTGATCGGATTTCACGATCTTTTGCACCCAACGTCGGTTAACAGCACGCAGGTACTCCGCCTCCGATGGAGGTTGAGAGCCCTTACGGCTGATAACCTGTGAACAGAATGATCCCTGTTCCGGATGTGATTCAACTCGTTTCAGAATACCTTGCGTTTGTGTTTACCAACGTTTCAACGGCATGCAGCGGAAGCGCAATTGATTTTCCTTGATATGGGCACTTGAGCCAAACATTGCGTTTGGCGGTCAATCCCTTGAAATACAATGGGAAGTATGTATACTGTATTCCCATCTAGTCCCCATTTGCATATATATATATATATATACTGTGTATATATATATATTCCATGTATGCCAAAAGACTAAAGTACTCAAGTACCCCATCCATAGCGAAATTAGCCCGAAATCCACCCATTCCAAAATGTTTAAATCATTCACCAGTCGATAAAAACGTCGCACCTTCCCTTCGCCTGGCGATGTTGTAGATGTCGTGTCTGGCGCCATCCGCAATGTAGTCTCCTGCCACACCCTTGCCCATCACTTCTTGTTGAATGGATTTTGATCGTCGGTGAGTCCAAAATGAGGCTTCTATACCCGGCCCCCTAAGTTCTCGGCCATTGTAAAAGAAATATGACGATTCATCAGCGAATGGAATGAGACTCTTCAAAACTGTTCAGACAAGCGCTGCAACAGATAAATTAAAGAATTGACTATAATTAACCCTCGCAATGGATTACACAATGTTAACGATCATCAACGAACGCGATAAATTGACAAACTGGAATTATATTGATAATCATATAATGATATTATTATAGCTTAATTATACTACAGTAGCCAAAAAATAATAGGAAAGTAAAACATCACTAGTTTAGTAGGATTCTACTTTTGTAATCTTTTGTATCTTGTTTGGGATTATATAATGGCACGTCCGGATTGATAAACCTCTCCCCCAGAAGGTAGGTACCTAGAGAGAAGGTTCTGCTAAGGTGTTTTCCCTAAATAATCGACCTCTTAAGTTGACGACATAAGAGATCAACTTCCAATGGGAAACCATAAGATTCCTGTGGGGGAAGATGAGGAAACCAGCAAGATATCGCTGATCGCCAGGGAGGAGCTTCAGCATGACGAGTTTTTGAAAAAATAGTATTGACAAACCAAAAACAAAATCGCTGTGGAGGTTGATTAATTGGGGTGGTTATGAATCAGGAGGTACACCTCCCGGTTTGCTAATCAGGGGGGACCAACCCATTTTAGTATTGCCCAAACATTTTTCCCGTGTGGGGGTTGATAAATCCCTAGAGGCTTATTAATCCTAACTTGACATTACTATAAAACAAATTTGTTGACGGACTCACCCAAGAAATGCTGCAACAAACACATTTTCCAAGTCGAATCTCCGGCTATGCGGTGCTCCTGATGCTGATGTCAGCAACAAGTTTGTCAATATTTAGTTATTCTTTTACCTTCCGGTGTCATCAAACGTCGCAACAGCAATTTTTCCATTTACCTTTGAAACAAATGTTATTTACCCTCTGGTAAACAAATATAACTATGGAAAATAACCACTTTTAATGGGTAAATCAACTATAAATGGACCATTTTCCATGGCTATGTTAGTTTACCAAAGGGTAATGCGTTGAAAGTTGAACATCCCGTATAGATATGGAGGATAATGGAGTTTTTTTCTAACTAGGAAAATCCACTATGAAAAACACGAATTTTCTGGGTATTTTCCATTGCCATGCTTGATTACTGGAGGCTAATTGATTGTAGTTGATGTTAACTATCAATAATAAATATTGATTGTAGTTACTGTTGATTTACTATAGCTATAGTTTCATGATTTATATCATCGCTATCTAATCAAAAAGAATGACGTCGATGCCCATCACATTCGACAGCGGTAGATCGCCTTTATCTGGGACCAACCACTTTTTCCTGGGTCAAGAGTGTACCCCATGCCTCTCATAAAGGGCAATCAGAGTCTTCCAAACAGCTTCTACTCTCTCCAAACTCCATGCTTCGAAAGGATGTCGCGCTGGATCACATCATCCAGGTCAAACCTTGGTTCATTTCTCTGCGCTCAGTCGTGCCCCACTTTTATCCCTCCAATGCACAACCGGGAGCTCGGCTGTCCGCATGATCCCCAGTTGGCTGAGGTGGACCATCCAAGCCAAGTTGACAGCGGAGATTCCCACCGGCTCTCCATGCCTTTACAAACCAGTCTGGATAGCCGAAGCGTTTCAACAACTCAATGTCTCTGGTCACAACCTTCTCACATCCAAGCGAAAAAAGTACGTGCAACAACCTTAGCCATTTCGGAACAGTGAACAGTTTTTTTCGTATGAAAATAGAACAGGATCATACAGGAAAGGTCCCTCTTTGATGACCTACAAGGTGGGCAGGGCCCCAAATAGCTATGGGGATTCCCAGCATCAATTTCTATGGTTGGTGACATTGCTTACCACATTATAATACATTATACCCCCATTAATACCCCCTCTAGATAGCCTAGTTATTGGAGTGAACTACACCGACAACTTCTCAGTCGTTTGGCGGTTCCGCACCTCGAGCTCCCTTCAGTCGCATCGGGACGAAGATCACTGAGCCATTGCGGAAGTAGTCGCAGGCGCATTCCCATTCACCGTCGATGGCCTCGGGGACGGCGAAGCAAAACGGCGAAGCAAAACATGGTGGATGTGATTGATGTGATGGGGATTTCCATGAAGATCTTATGGGGAGATCCTAAAGGGGAGATATAAAATGGGGATTTCAACCAGAATACATGTCACCACCTGGGACCTCAACACTGTCTTATGTGTGACTAACCAAGATACCCCAAACATGGAAAACTGCATGTCAATAATGATGAGTCACATGATCTCAAAAGAAAACACATTCCATATCTAGACTCCAGAGTTTCTATGCGTTCTTGCTAAAGGCACGATTTGTCCGAACAGGTACGACTGTATTTTCTCAACGCAGGAACAACTGTCAAATGCCTGTACCTCTGGGACTTGCTTCGCTTTTGAGTTGGCATCCCCCCCATTCAATCCTTGATTCCCATGATGCCTCCTGTGCTACTGGGACGTCTATGTGAGTGGGATCTTTCAAACAACGCCGATAGCTTGCAACCATGACAATCAAACAAAAAAACATCGGGGTGAGACCAAAAGCAGATAGAGCAGCTACTCAGCACCCAAGCTTCACAACATTCTTGGTCTCTTAGAATCATTCCCAAAACCAACAATCCTTAGATCGTTAAACCACACCAGCAGCAGGAGTCCAATCCCAACTCCCATGGTTCCAATGCAAAAACATCTTTGAGCAAACTCTGACAATTTCACTACAATTCAATCAGGGGACCCACTCTTGTGACCTGAACTCCAAAAACCGACTACCACGTGCACAATCATCCAAGGATCTTGGCTTTCACTGGCACATGGTAATATATATATATATATTATAGTAATGGCACCCAGCAAAGCATCGTGATGTGGATTTGCCAACTGGATTCACCTTTTTCCAACCACTGAAAATGGCTGACCCCCGATTCCTAAGGATTACAAAGAATATGTTTACGACGATCTCAAAATTCATTCATTGACAGTCATTTGCAATCATTTGAATTCGGCTAAAATCATTAACATATCATTTAAATCCTCACGATTCCCATATTTCACAATCCCCACCCCCTGAAATCAATCAAAATCATTCAAACTCTCCTAAAAAACACATGTCTCCCTTTCTCTATAGATAAAAATATGTATATTTATATTTATATAATATATATATATCTAAATAATATATACATATATATATATATATTATAAATAAATAAATGATACATAGATCTCCACATTCGTTCCACCCCCCCATCCCCAACCCCGGTCCGCCACGTCACCGGCAGCTCCGTGGCCTTCGGCAGCGCCTTGGCGCAGCTCCGCAGCAGCTGCGCCGCCAGCGGCGCCAGCGGCGCGGGCGCCGCGCCGAGCGCGTCGGCGGCGCAGGCGGCGCGGAGGCGGTCGGGGATGCGAGCCTTGGGGTGCCATTGGGATATAGGAACCATGGCAACCAAGATATGGAAAGATCATCCATTCATGTTCCAAACCACCAACCAGTATAGTACTAGTAACCATGGATATATCCATTTTAGGGTATTTAAGCAGAGTACTATGTATAAGGGATATATCTATATATCTAAGGTATTAGTATAAGGATATTAACTTTGTTTAATCTATAGTATAGTACTTGGGATATATATACATATCTATTAATCTATGTATAAACGAGTATTAACTATGTGTTAAGTATAGTTAAGTATATAAACTAGTATTAACATATAATTGTAGTTCATAGATATATTTTGTGGTTATATTTCGGATATTAACATATATCAACCATAGTATGAAAGACATCATTTACCATGTATGGTGTACTATTGCATTACTAACTATATAAGGACATGAACCATAGTATGAAACCCATCATTGGAAATTGAATATCAAACAAGGAGATTGAATGGTGAATGGTGAATTTAACTACTAACCATGGTGAATAGTTTGAAAGTAAAAGGGTGTTGGTAATGGTCTATATTAAGCATATAACCATGGGTGTTAAGTTAAGGTATAGTAAGGGTATAACCATGGATATATCCATTATATAGGGTATTTAACCACAGTACTATGGTATAGTATTGGGGATAATGTTGGTTTAGGTATCACATCTTGTATAAAAGGATATGTTTATAAGGATATTGAATTATATTAACACATATCAACCATAGTTTTTTTTAAACATCATTTACCATGTATGGTGTATTATTGTCTTATGAACCATATAAGGATAACCAAAGTATGAAACCCATCATTGGAAATGGAACATCAAACATTGGAAATATTGAGGATATCACCACATGTATTACGGTATATTACAGTAAGGAAAAAAACTTGGATATAGCCATTAGGGTATTTAACCATAGTACTATGGTATAGTATAGGGTATGAATGGGTATGATACTATATAAAGATATTAACAATGGTATTAAAGCTATGGTTCTTAGGATATTAATGGTGAATTAATTACTATGGTATGAGAATGTAATAGCATCATGACTCATAGTATAAGCAGGTCACCCATAACAGACCTGGTATGGTCTTGTTTGTTGTTTCATTCATCAAATCCCCACCAAATTGTGGATTAAACCGTAGTCCGGGTTCTGGTGCAGGGAGCATGCTAGCCCTGGGTGTTGTGCCGTGTATCTCTCCAAGAATTGCTTCTCTGTAGTGCTGAGGCTTCTCCAAAATACATTACATGCTATGTCCAGCTCAGGGCATCGAAATGGAACATGGTCACAGGAAGTGCCAGAGTATCACTTGTTGGTGGTATACCTACCCTCTGAAAAATAATGGAGTTGGTCAGTTGGGATGATGAAATTCCCAACTGAATGGAAAAATCATCCAAATGTTCCAAACCACCAACCAGATCATGAACGACTCATGAATGACGTGGATCTACCTCTGATTTTGCTGCATCATCGTCCATCTGATGCCATTCAAAAGTTCTGTTCAGCAATGAAGGACATGTTTTCACAAACAAACAAAACGTGAAATGAGATATCTTTGAACAATGGAACAAAAAGAAATGACGAACCACCGATATCAGTTGATGATTTATAGAATCCATTCATATGATGAATTTGGGGATGGTGTACTATTGCTTTACAAACTATATTTAAGGATGTTAACATTAGTATGAAAGCCATCATTGGGGTGAAAATAACAAACATATATATATGTATATATATATGTATATATATATGTATATATGTGTATATATATGTATATAAACATAGTAACACCAATCACTTTATGATTTTGCAATAAGTATGAGAATGTAAAAAGTATAGTTCTATAGTAACACCAATATACATATATATATATATACATACAATATCTCTGGGTAAAGACTACTCATAGTATGGGTATGCCATGGGGTATTTTACTGGCCACGGGAAAGGGGGGCCCAAGAGAAGTGGATAATTTCGTCACCAAATCCGAAGATCACGATATCAACTAGCTAGAAGAAATATCATGATGGGTCCCACTGCTGAATTTTTCATGACTCTCAACAAAAAACACAACATCTTGGGCACTTGGGTTTGGTTGAAAATAGGCAAGCCCTAAAAATCCCAAAGGTTCATCCTCTGGTGATCAAACATAGCAATTGGAACTCCCCTATAAATGATCGTTTAATTAATGAGAAAATAATCTATTGTGATGGTGGATTGCTAGCCCAGGGTATCTCTATTTCTCCTACTAAATTGCCAAGTTCCCACATTTTCTCGAGGGACAAAGCCCCAGAATTCTTCAATCTCTGGGATCTGGTTCTTGGATGTTCTTTGCGTTGGCTCAATAGATCCCTAAAATTATGCCCGTTAATGTCCCCAAAACCTATCCCCGTTGTTCGGGGTTTACAAATGTAACATAAACATATACTCTATGATACCAATGATACCCTATGATATTCCCATTATATACCCGTGTCTTTTGCTTAAATTATCATAACATGCTTGCTTCAAACATTATACGACCCTCAAAAAAACATCACATCCCTTAAAATCCGCTGTTTAAATTCCCCATCTTTATATCCCCAACAGATTCCCATTGCTGCTTGCAGGATTCCCAAGATATTTCCCCATCTTACAATTTGATATACCACAGCTTCTTATAGCTTATTCCAATGAACATTCCCAATATCCCCGTATATACTCCCATTCAAGATATACAAATTATACAGCAAATGATATCTGCTGCCCATGCTATTCCAAATCAATTTCCAATATGGAGGTTTCCTCAAATAGGGCTACCCCTAGTTCTCATCCATTGATGGATTTTCCATGAAATAAACCATCCAGCGAACTGGGAGTATCCCCATTTTTGAAAACCCTCATATGGAGGTGTCCAAATTGTCCAATCCCTGGCCCACATCATCCATCGCCGCTGAAGGCCATGCTGCTGTGCTGAGGTACTTCACCAGTTGCCGCATCTGCGGCCAGGAGGCCTCGTGGTGTCAACGTGGGCATCCACCATGAAATATCATAAAAAATCGGAAAAAAGCTGGGAAATCACTGCAGATTTATCTGATTTCATGGGTTCACAAAGTAGAACATCCACTATAAAGATAGAGGTATTTGATGATATTAGTCTGAAAATCATCGAAATTGATGGTGGGTCTTGCAAGCACGTTTGAGTACCAGAGAGTATACCATAAAATGGGCACTTTAATACGGAAAGTGATGAACATAAGTGGATGGAATGGGCTACCCTATTTTCAGACTGCTACCCAGATGCTTTAAGCCCTGGTGACATCCGGATACCTCCTTAACCCACCCGTAGTGACCGTGGTACCCTGAAGCTCATTTGAATCCCCATAGAAATGGAAAGTTACATGAAGTTACCCCATAATGTTAGCACTTCAGAAGGGAAGTCTTCGTACCTATCCACCCCAGGCGCCTCAGCTTTTTCCACATCTTGTGGGTCACCTGGTCCTAACCGCGCAGGAAAGAGCTTCTCGCCGGGAATGACCTGCGGCAACTTCTGGTGCAACCCAGCGAACTTGGCGAAAAGATGCGCAAAGCGCAACGCTTAGATGCCCCTATTCAGTTCTTGGAGGACATGTTTTCTGGGGAAAAGAACAAACTATTATAAATCATTAATTATCATATATAACTATATAATATATCCTTATATATATCATTAATATGTTAATGATATATCAGCCATTCCACACAACGGACAGAATTTCATGGCCCCATAGTAATACTCAGGCTGATTCCCCACGTTCGTGGATTGCCATGGCTGCGAAATCCCCGTGGCCAAAAGTAGGACCTTGAAAGAAATGGGAAACTCATAGAAGGAAATGGTTACCAAATGAGGATCAATGCTATCACGTGGTCGGGGAATTTTCGCTTTAACTGGCTCCCCATGCTATTTTCGGTCATGTGGATAACCATTTTTGTTCAGCTCACCGCTGCCTCCATTCACCACTGAGGATAAACAATTGTATTCAAACACGGCTTAGGTTGGAAAATCTTGGAAAATCTCCAAATTTAATGTGTCCCCTGTTTTCATATGTTTTCCCTTGAAAAAACCTCCATGTTTTAGCCGCGATGGCCCTTATTTTCCACCTGGTAGATCCCCCAAATGATAAAGTCGCTGGCATAACCTCGGCGGAGGATACCAGGAAAGGTGCGTCGGTGATATGGGGATTTACCAGCCATAAACATGTCAAAGCCATAGAAGTATTGTTGGTGAAATCTTGAAATATGGGGATGGGTCAAAACCCTGGTACCTTCTGTTCACCCCAAAATAGCTGGGATTCATGGATGTGAATAACCCACTAAAAATGTATCTATAGGTATTGACCCATACCCATATCACCATCATGATTGTAGAATAGAGTAATAGCCATCATGAAATACTGGATGGTGGTTGCAACCTACCCCTCTGAAAAATGATGGACTTCGTCAGTTGGGATCATGAAATTCCCAATATGATGGGAAAAATAATCCATTCATGTTCCAAACCACCAACCAGTATATTATAGAATGACTGTTATTGATTTAATTCTTGAAAATCACAATGAATGCTGCACGGCTGAGATGCAACTCTCATTTTTGAGCCACAGGGATGGCCAAATCAGAGAGAGAGAGAGAGAACCAGCCCAAACGACGCTGGAAACCAGGGACAAAACTTTACAACATTGGGAAACTATGCGGAAATCAAGAACTAAATATGGCTGTGTATATGGTGTATAAGTACTGTGTCCTGTATAAAAATCGGTTCTCCTTGGTTCGTGAGTGAAAAATCCTCACATTGGTCTGCTGGGATCATCGCAAGCCAACTTGGCCTTCACTAATATCTTCACAACGAAGAAAACATTGAAGATTTGATAAAAATTGTACTGGTATACGGTATGTTTTTAAAATTATACCATATGAAATACCTATGATAAAATCAAACTAATCAAACATGCTTCGCTGGAAAATCCATCCATACTTAACAAATCATGTTCCTGACGTCAAAACCTTCATTTTTGCAATAGGGATTTACAAGCCATGATTGATTGCCATTGGGGATGAGATCACCTGACGTTGCGAATCTGATGCCTGGCAGTCTGGCGGTCATTTTCCAAGTGGCTCCCATCGTAGACGACTTTTGGAGAAAAAAAAGCGTCTGGTAATTCAAGACAACTACAGAACATGAGCCATTTATAGATGATTTCCGATTTCCCTTTTAACACCGGTGAATTTCCATAGCTATAGGTCAGCTATGTTAAATTACCGAAGGTAGACCATACATAGATGGTCAGTGATATCATATATATCATCCATTATATCCCATGAAGATCACCATTAAATCACCATAAATCCACCACA